>JACAXG010000099.1:482945-608783 GCA_018881555.1 Amblyornis subalaris
ACCTAAGACTGCTCTCAGACCCTGCAATCCTCTAACACGCTCCCTCCAAAAAATCCCAAAATATCCCACAGGGGTAATGTGCCTTGTTCACTTCAGCAGACAATAAAGAAAAACACCTTTATCTTCTATATCCTTGGCCATCTCATTAAGCAAGGCCACTTTCCTTCCCTTCTAACTGAGAGTTAATCTCTTGCTTCAGAAAGCAGGAAGTATATTCCCTCCACAGGCTAAGAATGGAACGAGGATCTTCCATATGCCGCATCCCAGTGCTCCGAGCAGGAAATGCTTTCCTACCCACAAAGGCCCTAATTACTGGAGGAGCTGAAGCAGCACTGCTCTGTGTTTGGCTCTTGAAAAGGAATAACAGAAGAACCAAAGCACAGAGGAGCAGACTGGGGCTCTCAGGGTGTTTTTATGGCACTGGGAGAGCAGCAGAGGGGATGCACTTCTATCCCAGCAGCTTCCCAGCACAAGCAGCCCCAGCAGCTCCACYGGGGTGTTGTCCAGAGGTTTAAATGGCTGGAAATGGATGGTAGTGGATGGGTGGCACTCACTGCAGCTGCCAGCAGCTCGCTTTTAGAGCTGGGCTGAAGGTGTGGTAACTCGAGGTGGGGTTTTAAGTACAGGCTTCCCAGGGCAAGCTCAGCAGCCAAGGCACGAGGCAGGTCCTTGTGGCGGAACTGAGCGGGGCTGGATTGTCACCAGGGGTGTTCTGCTGCTGCAGCAGGGACACTTTGGTAATGGGGCTGCCAGGAGCGAACACTGAGCTGAGCAGGCTCCGTGCGCTGTTTGGCCAAGAAAGAAGAGAGGTTCATGAATAAACACCCTGAACAAAGCCTCTGAAACTCAGGGAATCAGACAGCGAACGGCACAGTGAGCACTGCTGATGCTTCCCAAGCCTCCTGTAAAACCTGGAGCTGTCACCACACTCACCTTTCTTGGTGATGATCAGCTGGATTTTCACAGTTTCGTACAAGTGGCAGTAGTGATGGTGAAGATTGCAGGAATATGTGCCCTCATCACTCTCTGCAACACCTGTAGAGCAGGGAGGACAGGAGAATTCAATGTTTTATACTGACACAATGATTACTTGCCATTTACACTGTTTTCCAAATCCTTGTCTGGATGCAAAATAACTTAGATCCAAGCATCCTTATCACCAGGATGGGTTAAACAGAGACAAATCATCTCMCCTAATATAATAACTTGATCACCCAATAAAATAATTTGTTCAGTTTATTCGCTCTTGTGAGGAAGGTATTTGTATGAACAGGTGGAAAGAGGAAGCTGGTTTAGGTTTAGCTGAGAGCAGCCACAGAAACAATGACCATYGTGTCATCAGGTTGGAAAAGCCCTCCAAGACCATCAAGTCCAACCTGTGACCCATCCCCACCTTGTCACCCAGCCCAGAGCCCTGAGTGCCAGGTCCTGTCCTTCCTTGGACACCTCCAGGGATGGGGACTCCACCACCACCTCCCTGGGCAGCCCCTTCCAGTGCTTGACAACCTTCTCCTTGGAGAAATTCCCTCCTGAGAATTAGATTCCACCCTCTCCTTGGAGAAATTCCTCCTGAGAATTAGACTCACCGGCCTGGTATTTATTTATTTACAGAAAACGAGCTGTCAAACAGCAAATCCACAAAGCCCATCGAGCCACGAACCCTCCGCGGGCGGGGGGGGAAAAAAACCTCCGTACCTTTGATCACCAGGGAGAAATTCCCATCTGCAAAGGCGTTCTGGGGCATGAGGATCCTGCCCTGGTTGTAGGAGCTGTAGACACGCTGGTCCCCAGCCGAGTACATGTCACAGAGCCTCTCCATCCTGCTGTCCCCGTAGTAGGAGCTGAGCAGGTCCCAGTGCACCACGCGCTGCCGGTCGTTCAGCCGGTCCTGCGTCCACACCATGCGGTGGCTCTTGCAGGGCAGCACGGCCTGGGAGCCCAGCACGGCGCTGATGTTCAGCACAGACACCACCACGCTGGCAGGGTTGGAGGCATCGGCTGGGACTGAAAAYCAAGAGCAAACGGCAAAAAAAAAAGAGTTGTAAGGTGAGGGRATTGATGGCGCGGGAAGGAGACGCTGGAGGGGCGATTCGGGCTTGTCCCGGAATCTCGGCACATTTGTCACTCTGACTTTCAAGGCCAACACTGGGCACTCTCGTGGAGAATCACAGAATCCTGAGCTGGATGGGACCCACAGGATCATTGATCCAACTCTTATCCCTGCACAGACACCCCAACAATCCCACCCTGTGCATCCCTGAGAGCGTTGTCCTGGAGAATGCTCCTGGAGCTCTGGCAGCCTTGGGGCCGTGCCCATTCCCTGGGGAGCCTGTTCAGTGCCCACCACCCTCTGGGGGAAGAACCTT
This sequence comes from Amblyornis subalaris, assembly GCA_018881555.1. Taxonomy (NCBI): domain Eukaryota; kingdom Metazoa; phylum Chordata; class Aves; order Passeriformes; family Ptilonorhynchidae; genus Amblyornis; species Amblyornis subalaris. The sequence goes on from JACAXG010000099.1 coordinate 485,312, forward strand.
TTCCCAATAAAGAAAAATTTAACCCACTGATTTCATTCAGTGAAAGCAATGTCTGTTATCAGGATTGCACACTCGACCTATCCTACYCACCCTTCCTAATCCTGACCCCCAGTTTAATCCAAGTGTACAGGCACCAGTGCCAGGGATGCATGGATCAGATCCATGGAAGTGGGGAATGAAAGCCCCAGTGCATGCCATGGAATCAGGGTCCCTCTCATTTCTTCAGGAAGATTACAAAGATGTCACTCACCTGAATATGAGCACACAGAACCTGTTGAAGCAGAAAATAAAGAGTGTTACTGACAACAAAAGGAAGAAAGAGCTACAAATACACTCCAAGTCAGCAGCCACTTCTTCTGTTATTGTTCCATCTATTCCTCCCTTCCCTGTTAATACTGATGTTTATACCTTGGCTGCTCCATTTCCCATTCCTGACACACACTTTGCCTGCACAGTTCATTCTGTGATGCTCTGGATGCAACTCCAACTCTTCCCCAACTCATCTGACTCAGATGTACACAGCAAGAACTTTGCAAGGAATGAACCAATGCCTTTGATTCCGCATTGCTCTGGTCCAGTCCCTCCTGCTCCTTGTGTASGAGGGGTCCAGAAGGTCTCCTGGCACCATGCTTTTAATTCCTAACACAGATTCCCAGCACAAYACCACCATTCATCTCTCCAACCAGCCAAGCCCAAGTGAGTTCCATCAAAATCATTGGATGTTTTGTCCTGCTAATGTCAGAGGCACAACATCCTCCAGACAAAGGCTGTATTTTTTTTTTTAGCCTTGGAATTTATGAATTTCAAACGAGTCCAAATTAACTCCAGACGGGGGCTATTTTAGCACAGTCCCAGTGCTGAGAATAAACTTTGTTTCCTCCCCTTTTCCTATCACAAAACACTGGGCAGGGACAGCAGAGAACAAAAAATGAGCAGCACTSTCTGTTGAATTGCCAGCTCAAAGGCACTCCAAATAGAAGGTACTTTTTCTACATTTATAATCTCAGCATCACAAAGAGAAAAATCAAAGCTTGGACAAGGTCTGCACTCTCTGTAAATAAGAAAGAGACATCATAATTCCATCATTTGATGGTGTCTCCTAATAGGCTGCAAAATATAKCAGCAGCCAGCCCCTGTCTCTGGAAACCAGGACTTAGATTTAGCTTAGAAAAACAAARGAATGATGAAAAAGCTCTTCCACAGCACCAAATCAGCCAGGAAAAATCAGTGTCACTTGTGACAGGCCACCAGCTCCCAGCACAGCAGCATCCACCGGTGCCAGGGTGCCCAGGCAGTGCCCCCGAGGCTGGATAGGTGTGGTGTGCCCCGGGGCAAGGGAMCAACACCATGTCACGACATGAACGGCGACTCGTGAGCTGGGGAGGGGTGCCTGGGGCTGCTTCCAGAGCCCTGCACGARCAGCAAATTGATTTGGTGCGACAGAAACATCCTCTCCTGGCTCAGCCAGAGGAATGAAGGCATTTACTGCTCTCCTTTCCTGCTGCAAGCTAATGGGAAAAACACGGAGCCCAAATGCAGCACCATAAATCTAAGGAGTGACAAAAACTCACCCGAGCYATCCAACAGCTCAGCTCAGCAGCCTGGCACAGCCCTGAGCTCACACCAGCTCCTGCTTCTGCACCTTTTTGGTCCCCTGGACCCTCCAGCTGCCCCTCCTGGCAGGGCGAGGACCACCCTTCCCTTCCCTGCCCCTTCCCCGGGGAGGCTGCTGGAGCCTGGGCAGCCACGTGCAGTTCTCCAGCACTTCCAAACACAACTCTCTGTGAGACAAGGGGCTTGGCTGTGAGGGAGCAGCTTTGAGATAAGAAAAGCTGGTGTCTTGTGGCTTCTTTTTCCCTCCACTCTTAAAGCTTCAGCCAGGAACAGGGCAGGAACACTCTTGCTCACTCCACAGGTTTTTCCAAGGTGTTTTCTAGGTTTGCCCCTCATTGATCTGGAGATGCTGCATCCTGTTGGGGCCAGAGAAGAGCCTGTGGATGCCCTGCCTGCATTTTATATACTGCTTTTTTGACTTGCTGAGTGTTGCCACACAAAGCTGGACATCCCCAGGTTGACATTGAGCACCACAACAAAACCCATCCAAGGTGARGCACAGTTAAATATCGGAGCTCAGCACAGAAAAAGGGTTTCTCACTGTGTCTGTGCACACACAGAGTCTGGACAGGAGCTTTGGATCTGAACCTGCCCTCGGATATCTCATCCATAGTTTGACAAAATGGAAGGTGCAAATATAACGAAAAAAACCAGTGATCACAGCCAAGGAGCAAAATTCTAGAAGGGGAAAAAAAGGATAAGTCTTCACAAGAGGCATGGGAGCTYCAGCAGACAAAGAAGGAAGAACTGATGGTTCGGATCCCCCAGCGATGCTGGAAATCTGCACACATCCATCAGGTCATGGGTAGGGCCCAAACTCATTTGACAGAGCTGTAAATGAGATCACTTAGAAATCTGAGGAATCTGGAATGTCTCTGATCCCTTGCACGCCTGGAGAAAATGGAATTTRGAACAAGTGACCTTCAATAACCTGAACACAGAGCAGCAGTGGAAGGAGGAACGAGCCTTTTTCTCTTTTTGGTGTCCTCTCTCTGCTGTGGGACCCAGAGCAAACAAACCATGTCCCCCAGCCCTGCTTTTTAAAGGGATTTTATAACACAGTAGCTAAAGCCACAGCCCAGTAAAGGTGACAGCTCATGAACCACAGCACTGGGGTCAACTGGAAGCAGTTCTTTTGGTGAGTCAGCTGTAAAACCAAAGAGTCTTTATGCACTCAGTGAAAGCTCAGGCTTTTGTCATCACAGGACTCCAGGACCCGGAGCTTCAAACCYTCAAATACCTTCAGAGTTGTCAACACAGAACTCAACTGTGGCTTTCATTTTAAAATTTCAAGTTCCRGGGGGATGGAGAATCACTTTGTCTTCTCTGTGTGATGGAACCACAAAAAAAACCCACCCCAAAAAACAAACCCCTGACACGTTCTGTGCTGACTCAGCAGGATCCCAGAGACACTCTGAAGTCCCACAATATAGGAAGAGGAAAGCAGCCTGGGAAACTATTTCTTAATCCCTTGTAAAAAGCAGAGCCAGCTCTTACTTCTTGAATCCCATCCACTTTTCAAGTGAAGAATTAAGCCACAGAAAACTGTGGGCAAACTAGAAGCAAAAGGCTCGGGCTGTGAAAGATGTGTGACATGCTCAGAGCTCTCCAGGCAGTGTCCTTGGAGCAGGTCAAGCAGCAAACTGTCCCTTGAGTCCTGCCTGAGCAATCCCAGCACTTCGGGAAGAGCCYGGACACTGAGGCCAGCAGAGAAGGGATAAACACAGAAATCCCTGGAGAAAGGAGGGTCAGAACCAACCAGTCTGGGAGGTTCACACTCCACTTGCCTCAGTCAGCTCATGATTCCTTTGCYCACCTTCTCCAGGATCTCTTGGTCTGTCTCAGTTTCTTTTTGCCTTTGGAAAAAGGCAGTGACATCTCCCTTGCATGAGGGGCACAGAGGCCTGGGCTACTCCTGCAGAGAGGACGTGTTCTCCATGAAATCTGCAGTGTCAGATKCCTTATTTCTCCCATAAATCCCTCTGGGGGTTTAATGGCCTCTGTAGAGTCATTACACAACTATGGGAAAAGCAGCAGCCTGTGCCACCAAGCTATTCCCAAACCTTTGGGGAATGGCAGGGGCTCCATCCTGACTTTTTAGGGAGCTGAGAGGCCACAGGGGCTTTTGATGCAGCAGCATCAAGGTGACAGCAGAACAAATGGCCTCAGCTCTCTTCTGGGAGCCAGGTTTGTTAAACCCACTGACCAGTAACCASGGAAAACATCTGGGCTCATCTGGAAGAGGGATACGGTGAGCAAAACAGTTCCACCYAAACTTCTCCCATTCACCACCTGCCCCACTGGCCTGGGACTGCAAAACTAAGATTTTTAGTAAAACCAGGCTTCCYTTTCAAAGCCCACTGATGGTCAAGCCAGGCTTTGAACTGGGCTTTTATCTAAGTCTCTGTGTTTGTTTATTTTTAAAGGCTTCCTGGGACGACTTTCCCAACAGCAGAGTCTCCCTCTTCCAAAGAGGACATCAAGGCTGCAGAGCCCTTAAATACCCATCCCCATCCAGTCCCAACAATTCCAACCTCTCCCTGCAGGCAGGAACATGCAAAGAGCAGGAATGTGCTGCCTCTGCAGAAAGGGAAAAGCCTTGTGCCTGTACAAGAAGCCAATCCCCACCCGGGGCACAGACAGGATCCCTCCGAGGTGTGCCCCAGCTCTCTGACAGGCGGCTCGGATTTGAGCTCAGCTTTGGAAACCCTTCCCTGCCTCGTGTCCTTCCCCTTGGCTCCAGGCCCACGGGATGGTTTGCAGAGCCGTTCCAAACACAGAGCTGTTCCTCCCTGCGAGACATTAACGCTTGAGGGAGTGGTTCCCCTGCAGGAGGGATCGTCTCAGCGCCGTGGAACGGCACAGATTYCCTCCCTTCTGCCCTTCCCATCCTCACCGTTGTGTTGTGAGCTGATCTGGGTGGGGGGAGCAGGGCTCAAACCTCAGGCACACCCCAGGTATCTCCAAAGTACACCTGGAAAGGCTGCCAGGGATGGTCCATCCTCAGTGGGACACCTTTGCCTCTGCAGCAGCCCAACCTGCTCTTCCTGCCCCGGGTGCTCCCCAAGCTCTGCCAAACCTCCCCAGGAGTCACTGGACTGGTTGGTGCTTCTGGAACACAGAACGTGGCCTCTCCTCCTCCTCTTCAACCCACCCCACACACCACTTTAACCCTTCTGTCCCTATGACTGGTCCCATATTTGGCAATTCCTAAACCTTGCCTTGGGGCATTGCAAAGCTGGGGATGACGTGGTGACATGGAAAAGAGATTAATTAGGGACAAAAGTGAAAACTCCTCACCTTCTTCTCAGTGCTGAGGAATATTGAGGGGCTCAGGTGTCAGCCACAGCCTTTTAAAAGGGCTGGGAAGAGCAGGGGGGGTCACCCGTCCCCAAAAAGCTTCTGCTCCTCCCTTCCTACCCTCAACAGCCCCAATGAAGTCTCTCCATGGTGTCCTTGGAGCTGGATTTGGTCCTTTGCTCACAGGTGCCTTCCTTAGAGCCCAAAGTGTTGCAATGTGCTGGGGGTTTGCAATTAATCCTCCAACCTCCTCCTGCCTTCTCAGCCTTACTGGGATGTCTCTGTTGTCTTGGGGACAATGAATTTCCTTTCAGCTCTTACAGAAAAGTGTGATTAAGGAAAAGCTAAAAGCCATTCTGTCACTGTGAGCTCAGCAGACCTGTCCTCAGCCCYTTCTTGCACCTTGCTACCCAGAAGTGAATTTTGTGCCTGTCTTTATGCTGACAAGAGAAAAAGAAACCCAAAAACCACACTTCATTTTTTTCTCTCCATCTGAACATTCTCTCACACACCACAGCTGTTTCTGCTTCTTCAAAACTAAAAAATAACCTTAAATCATTGTAAATCTGACTGTGAAAGCTTTGCTGTACTCACACTCCAGCTTGTTGTTTTTGAATTTGCTGATCAGGGTAACTGATAGGAAAAAAGACTGCACAAACATGCTGAACAGAGCTCCAACAACCTCAAACATTTTTCCATTCTGTCCCCAAAAAGCAGGAGGAACCCACGACTCCCTCCCCTCCCCAGACGAAAACAGAGCTAACTTTGGAATTTGAACAAAATCTTACATAGATAACAGTTCAAAATCTCGTAGCCAACCCCCAGCCCCATTCTGCAGCTGAAATAAAAACAAGTCACAAGCTCAGAGCTTACTTTGCTGAAGCAAAATCTGCCACAGGAGGAGTTTTGCAAGTTGCTCCATTTCTTCGGCTTCTCTGTGGTTTTGTCTCTTGAAAAACAAGTTGAAGACTTGTTTTTTCTTTTTTTTGCTCCCTTAACTTTCTTTTCTGTAACTGGAAAACACTATGACCTCATCAATTTACATCCACAGAGCTGTGGACAGCAGCTCATATTCTGCAGGATTACTCCACCTACAACTTCCAACTCCCCACCTCCCCACTCCGCTCTCCCTCCACTCTCACTCCACCTCCTTCCCTTCCCTTCCCTTCCTCACACTTTCTGCACGATCCCCCTCCTCCCTCCCCTCCCTCTGCGACCTTCTGATCTGGCCCTGACTTTTACATCAAAGTTCTATCGGGTGAAGTTGGTCCCACGCAGCTCTGGGCTCACACAACAAATCTTTCTCCCTCCCCCTAGGGATGGAACCAATTTYCCTTGTGCTTGACTTGATCCAGCTGTTCCTGCCTTTGTTTGACACTCATCCAGCTGTCTGCTTGGGACTGGATTTATTCTGCTGCCGTCCATGGGTTTTGATCTTTGTCTCCTCATATGGTTTTACTTCAAGCTCGAGTCTCCAAAGACAACCTAGAAAACAACATTTACCCTGTCCTGTGACTTGTAAGCGAGGGCTGGATATTTGCAGGAAAATTACAATGAGTAGAAAGTCAGGAAATAGAGTAGCTGCTGCTAATATATGTTACAAAATTAAAATATGGTGAATCTTTCTGTTTTCTTGGATTCTCTTGTCAGGTTATTGTTGTTTATGGTTAACACTGTTTTGTGGATTGGATTTAACAATTCCATAAAATTAGTCATCAAGTGCAAAATGTTGAGGAAAGGGAATTAAAACTTACTGTCCTTAAATATCTGTTTGTAGAACAGAGCTAAATGTATGTGGGACTCTGCAGGAGAGCTTCAAAACACAAACCAGGAGCCTTCCCATGGGATGGGATCCATGGGGATAAACTTAATTGCCACACTTGACATATTCCTTCTGACATTCTTSTGTCTCTCTACTCTACCAGAAGATTGATTTCCTCTATCCCAGAGGGGAAAGTGTTTCAGGAAAGAGGAGGGCATTATAATTATAACAAACCCCTAAATAAACATCTAAATAATTATACACTGCAACAAGGGAAACTTTGGAAGCATCCAGACCAGATCAGAACTTCACCTAGTCCAGGATCCTGTCTCCAGCAGCAGGCAGAACCAGACACTTCCAAAGAAATTCCAAGAAACTGGAGCTATTATTGTTATTAGATAATATGACCATGAGAAGAGAAGCCTGCTGTTAACTCCACACTGTCCAAACCAGATCCTGAGAACTGCTGGTTTGTTTCTAGGGAAAAATCCTAAAATAATCTTCAGATAAGAACCTCACACCACTTCCCTGCAAACTCCAGCTCTGACTCTTCTGTGAAGGGGGGAGGTTTGGGGGATGTGGGATACAAACAGTCCCTCCCTCCACCTTCCCACACTCATCACCTGAGCTGTGGCACCACMGGGATGGTCACGAGCCCAGCCTAATTGCAACCCTAATCCCATCAGCTTGTCTTTGCCAGCCTCAGGAATTCCCATTATTCCAGTTCCAGAACCACCTGCACTCAGCAAAGGCTCCTGCTCCCTGTGCCCCCTGACCTGTGCCAGGTGTCACAAGGACAATGCTGATCCAGAGCAGCTGCTGATCCAGGAATCTCATGGAAGAAGGAGCCTTTCCTGCTGTCTCCATCAGGGAGCCAGACAAAGCTCCAATCTGACAGTTCAGAACAGTCTGGAAAAGGCTTGGCTGGGAGGGAAGAAGCTGCTCCCGTTGCACAGACAGCAAATCCAGCACCTTCTCCTTCCCTTGGTTCCTGCCAATCACGGGCAGAGCCTTCCAGGCTGCAATCCCAGGTTGTTTTCCCACCTTTCTGCCTCCCAGCTTTGGCACTGCAGAGGTTACTGCCTGTTCCTTGCAGGGCTTCTGGGAGGGAGGCAGATTGCTGTGGTTGCTGCTGTCATGAACTGGATATTTCCTGACTGGAAGAAGCCAAGTCCAGGCTGAAGCCGCTGAAGTCTCCTAAAGAAAATCACCCACGGGAAGGGAAGAGCAGCAGCTTCTGTGGGGCTCACAAAGAGGGGAGAAAAGGGACACAGGAAGCCTGTTTTGCACATCTCTGCCTTGTCCTCACTGTAATCCTGCACAGTCTGTAGCCAGCCCTGCTTCCTAGAGCTTTGCTGCTCCAAAGACATCCTGCAAAAGCAGCTGTGTCAACATTTTCCCYGGTCAGGAGCTGCATTTTTAACTAGATTCTCCACAGAGGCTGAGCTGAGCAGCATTCCCCRGCCCTGCTCCTTCCTCCCTCCCAGGGGAGTTGGGGTATTGATTCAACACAAAGCATCCCTTGGCTGCCCACTCCTCATCTCCAGCTGACCACAGATCCTGACCAGACAAAGCAACCTCATCCATGCAAGGGAAAGGGACTTTCCAGCACCAACATGGGTGGGTTTGCAGGCTCTGCACCTGCCATCCCCATCACAGCAGGGCAAGAAAGGCTCCCGTGTTTCCAGAGCCACCCCTATTTCATTATGGCAAAAGAAAACAGGTATTTCACATCTATTGCAGACATAAAACTGTGACTCAGGTGGACAAAAGTGCAGGGGTCACAAGGCTAATTGGCTCATGGGAAGCAATAATGGGCAAGTCCTGACTGTCAGGAAGTTTCCTCCTCCCCATCTCTTCCATTTTTAACATTTTTGTTTTCAGGCTACACTGAAAGACCTCCCAATAAAGCCGAATTGAGGATCAGCAGCCAGAAAAACTGAGCAAGTACTGGATCAGTAAAAAGATCTGATGCTAAGGGGAACCCTCCATCCTTTAYTGCAATTTTGAGAGCCACTAACCCTGGGAAGCAGGAGTGGAATTGGCCACTTCCACCYCACCTTCACAGCCATAAATACATACATTAAAAAGGAATGCCAGGATTAATGATCTGTTGACACAAATTACAGCACGAGGCCTTATGTCCAGGATTTGTCAACACTCCAGGCTTATTATCAACAACTTCTTTAGATCTTCTGTAAATACAGGACCCAGAGTGTTCCACCAGGATCAAAGGAAAGGAGAAAATACCTACCCGTGGGAAGAAGCAAGGATAATTCTTAGAACAGAAAATTAGCAGGGAATGCTTAGGAATAAAGAGTACAAGAGTRCAGCTAATTGACAGGAAGGGTGGCAAAGGCAGCAAGGATTCCTGAAGAAAAAAAAATGGAGAAAAAGAACTTTGCATGGGAACAGCAAAAGAGAAAGGCAGGGGCACTGCAGCTCAGGGTTCGTGCACGCTGACACCATTTTTCACTTGGTTGCAAAGCTTTTCTCTTTAAAACAAATCTCTCAGCTGCCACGAACCCCCTAAGCAAGCCTGAAATAATCCAACTTACAGCAAGAACCGTGAACTAAAGGGACAAAACTGAAAGCCAACCACAATGACAGGGCTGCCGAGTGGAGCCTGTCATTACTGCAGGGCTGGAACAAGCTGGGCCCCTCTCAGACCCACCATTACCCTGCTTGTTCCCCAGCCACAAACACAAAAGGCCCTGCTTTGCCTTCTCCGAAGGGCACATCCAGAATGATGAGTTGGTGGCCTGGCCAGATGTTCTTCTGCTTCGTTTCACTTCACTGGAGTGCTCTGTGATCACCAGCCTGAGATGCAGCCACCAAAGCAGCTGCTGAGGCAAACACCCACGGGCTGGGTGTGAGGGGGGCAGAGCTCTGACACCCTTTAAACCAGGGGTGTATGAAATAATATCATGGCAGCATTCARTAACAGCCTGCGACAACCAGAGAAAGGAGAGTCCACAAAGCCACCCCACAGGGGTGTCACTGCCATGGTCTGAGCTCTGCTGTGCCCAGGCACTCCTCAATCCCAGAACTGCTGAGGTTGGAAAAGCCCTCCAAGGCCATCAAGTCCAACCTGTCCCCAGTCTCCTCCTCGTCCCCAGCCCCGAGCACTGAGTGCCATGTCCAGGCCTTCCTTGGACACCTCTGGGGATGGGGACTCCCAACACCTCCCTGGGCAGCCCCTTCCCATGTTTAACAACCCTTTCCAGGGAGAAATTCCTCCTGATGTCCAACCTGAACCTCCCCTGGGGCAGCTTGAGGCTTCACTTTGGAGAAAATCCAGAGGAACAGGAACAGCACGTGGGTCTGGGGGGACTGTCCTTTGCAGGCCATTCCTCAGCTTCTTCCTGCCTTGAATCTCCAGCTGAAAGCTCCACTTCCCTAAGTGCCCAAGGAGCATAAATTAATCAACGTGCATGCCCAGAAATGCAGGATATTTAGTCAGATGGAAAAGCTGAGAGGTTTCTGATCTGCCGAACGCCCTGAGCTGTGCAGATTGTCTGGTACACACTTGGATGTGCCCAGCTGAGGAGTTAAACTGCAGCATCCAGAGTGGATGGATCCATCCAGCTGCATGGATTTATTTGTGTGTCTGTGTGTTCTTCCAGCACTGCTGTCCTCGGAGCAGGTCAGAGTTTTGTCTGCACCCTTTGCCACAAGGCATCTCCAAAGCTCCCTGGTTCCTGTATTCCAGCACTGTTGGATGGCACAATATTTAAACACCCCCTTTGGCTGGAAAGCACTTCAGATTCCTGGGATTCATCTCAAAACCATTAATAGGAACCAGTTACAAAAACAGAGAAACTGCCCAGGAAACCAACACAGATTTTTTTTTTTATTATTCCAGACAGAAGCTGCCCAAAAAAAACAACTGACCAAGGAGAAATGGGAAAACAAGAGGCAGCAAATAAATCAGGGATGGAGACACAAAGAAGCACCTCACTGACACCCACAGAGCAGGTGTAAATTATAGTTTTTTCTTAAGTTTAATATTTTTGGCATGACCAAACTGCAAAAAGGTAAATCTGGAAAATCAGTTCTCTATAAAAATAATTTTAGTTGAGAAAAAAAAAATAATTTTAAGTAGCTTGCTATGATTGTTTCAATTTAAATGTTGTTAAAAAGTAGACAACTAAAACCATATTAAATGTTTTTTCTGGTCCCTCAYTCAAGTGTGCAAGGCTCTCTCTTGGTCATAACACACTTGTGTCTGTCCCACAYAGCACAGGCAGCTCCTGGTAGGAAAAGTTTGTAGTCTAAACAGACAGGAGCAGGAGGGAGCCATGGAACACAAAAGGAAATGAGTCACCCAAACTCACAGAGCAGAGCAGTGGCAGAACTGGGAATAGAGCCTGGACCAGCTGCACACCAGCCTGGGCAGAATYTGGGCAGAACCCTCATTTTTAATTTTCCAATGGCCCTGTTTCATACCTCTTGCCTCTCAGACCTTTGCAGTATTCCCATTCCCTGGGGTAAACAGGGGTCATTTCTACCTGCTGCTTCTTTACCACAGTGAAATTATATTTTCCAACTTTTATTTCATTTTAATTATGAAATACTTATCTCCCAGCCTATTCTGAGAGCCAGGAGTGTCTTCAACACTGAATATTAAAGAAAAAGCAGGTATGAGCCCAAAATCCCTGCATGAACCATGAGGGGATGGAAAAATCTGCAGCTCTGAATTGGAGTTAGCAGCAGTAGAACTCCCAGAGTGGCTCTGTTCATGTATTTGCATCTGTTAATCCTCCCCTAAGGTTCACAGCAGCAGCCAGCAGCTGGATTTTCCTAGGAAATGGGGATTTTTTTCAGGGCCACTTGCAAGTGAGTGCCTCCAAACCTTCTATGTATCTATAAATGATCCCCCCAAATCAACTTTTGAATCTGGAGTGCCTGAGACAGGAGGGTGTCCAGCCCGTGACACGGGACTGACTCACTCCCATGTGGTTCTGGAGCATCTCAGCCTTCCCAAATCCACAACGAATCCATCAGGCTCTGCTCTAGGGGACGGATCCCCAGTCCTGGTCCAATTTGGCAGCAGGCAGACAGCACCGAGGCTCAGGAGGAAATGACTGAGGCATCAAATCACCACTTTGAACTCTGCTCAGCCTCTGTGTTTGTCTCCAGAAATGTGGGAGAAGGCAGCAGCTCACAACGGGGACATTCCACCTGGCTGTGACTCACCCACTTTCTGAATTCCAGGGAAAAGGCACCCCATGGGCAGACCTGGGTCCCATCTGCAAAGGGGCCTGCACTTTGCATCCTCTTTCATTCCAGATCTCGAGGCACTTTACTTGGAAGCTGTTAATCCTACACAAGGCAGGTTCTGAGGAAGAGAGGAGAGAAGTAACTGGGCTGACAAACAGTGTCCAAAAATCCTGCCTGAGTGTCCAGAATTCCAGGTCACTCCCGTGCCCCTGGAGCAGGCTGACCACACCACAAACTGAATCTCACTCCTCCCACAGGCAGCACTAGGTCAGGTTTCTCCAACCTGGGAAAAAACCTCAAGCCACAGGCACCCAGCTCTGCTTATTCCTGTGAGGAAYGAGAAGATTCTGGGAGTCCTCGGGAGCTGAGAGCTGACATTTTGTGTCCCCTTTCTGACCACCAGCACTGTGCCTCAAACCACATCTTTTGGCCTCTGTGCACGTGGGAACAGAGCTCTGGCACGAGGAGCTTTTGAAGGGAAGCTCCATTCCTCACCCTAATTGCAGCCCATCCATTGCACCCACCTAAAATAACGAAGCAGTGGGATTCCAGGCACAGCAGCTTATTTTGAGATCAGCAATGACTGGGAAAAGAGTGGAAAAATTAATGGGTTGCTTCTGAAAAGGGTGCTCAGAGGTGCCTCCCAGCGTTTCATTATTTACCTCAGGTTTGCAGGGCATTTCATTTAAAATAAAAATACTTTGGGTGAAAGGAGGTTGCTTTGCATAATGCAATACAATCCTGCTGCCAAATTTAGACACRTAAACATGGAGCCTGGTCAGCTTTTAAGGGCAGTCTTTGTGAAAAGTGTATTTGCTCAGGATTAATCCAAGAGGACTCTGGCAACCATAATTTGAGCTTAAAAACCTCAGGGTGCTGCTTGCTTTGCCTCCTTTAGAAATGAAGTGAGAGTTCCCACTCCACTTCGGGGAGCAGCCTGATGACACYACATGTGGAAATGTATATTCCTGAAACGTTCAGGTGACTTTATCCTGGCAGCCCCACTCCAGGAGGAGCTGTTCCTACAGTGGAAGCCACATTTTTGTTTGCTCTCCTTTCTACTCCCCAGCTCCATCATCAGAAATCACTCCAAGAGAAGGTGTTGCCATCCAAGGCACAGATATTGTTATTTTCTGCTCACTTTCTCCTCACAGTGCCAGGTTTTTGCATAAACTACCTGTGAAAGAAAGCTTTTCCTGCCTTCCCTTCCCCAAGGGATGATGTTATCAGAAAGCAGGACACATTTATCCCTGCCCTGCCTTCCGATGGGCTCACAGGAGTCCTCAGGGGTGGCAGAATGCCAATAACAACACAGGATATTCTCCAGCATCACAAGGGCAGTGAAATCAGGCATGGAGAGTCCTCTGGAGGTGCCCACTCCGAGCTGGGGAAAGCCACAGATGCAGCAACTCAGCGTGAGCCAACCCAAGGGCTGCTGAGCCTGGGTGAGCAGTCCCAGATTTACCCTCGGGATGTACCTGCTGATCCTGCTGCTGGGCCCATTCCAGCTGGCTGTCCCATCCTGGACTGGCTGCCCCAGTGCTGACAGCATGGAAAACCCTGTGTCCCTGAGGAAGCAGCCCTGACTCACCCCGGGAATGAGGCTGGTGAGTAACGTGGTACTGCTCACACACAGTCACTTTGCTGACTCTAACTCCATTTCTTCCACTTCTTTTTTCCCTCTGGCACGTTCTTCTAAGGCTGCTTCTCCGTCAGTTTTAACCAGTTCCTCACTGGCTGGTGATAAAARCTCAGACAGATCATCCATGAACTAATTCTCTTAAAACAAACCTCACAAATCCCAAGCTATTTAGTTTCTACCTGCTGTGCCAACTCCTTGCTCACAACTCCACATCCTTGTCTCAACACCAATCACTTTGCAAGTGGTAAAGGGGTTTTGAAGTGCTCCAGCTGCTGAGAGGCTCCAGGAGTGTTTTTTTCCTGACCTGGACACACCAAAGGCCGTGTCATTCCCTCAGCACAACACCTGCCTGAGCAGCACCAAGCTTTGATTACTGAACAAGTAAAAAAACCCTCATTTATCAAACAATATTCCATGTTATGTTTCTACTTCAAACAAAGTTTTAGCCACGTCCCCTTAGCCTTGTCAAGGCACCTACAGTTATATGATCCCACTGCCCATKCAAACTCCTCCTTCTTCCCATTATTTTGAAACACAACAGAAAATTCCAGCTACATCCAAGGGGGCAAGTGTCAGTTTTATAGTTCTTAGTGCTCATGCAGGGAGCAAGACTTAAAAAAAGACTAAATCAGGGAGTTGATGCAAGAATGATGGTTTTTCTTAAATWCCCTGGATCACAGAACTCCTTGTTTCAGTTTTGTTCCTCTGTTTCAYAGGGAAAGTCGAGCAAGAATAGATCCTTCCCCAGGAAAGCCAGCACACTGTGTTTGCTCCAAGCTACCCCAGATGTTTACAAGAGCYACAGTTATTGGTATTTTATTTATTTATTGAAAAATCAGCAGGAAAAAAAACAAACCCCCCCACTTTTCCAACCCGTTTCAGCTCTGCAAACGCAGCACTCCAGGTTGGGTACAGAGTGCTGTTATTTTTGGAGAGGTTCAGCCCAAATGAACCCAAACCAGGATGTTTTCCCAGTCAGAGCAGAAGTGCCAACAGCAGAACAGCATGAATGGTGAAAAGAGAAGATGGCATTTTAGCCAGCCACAGGTGCTGCTGGCAAGGTCAGTAAGATCCCTTCAGCCAGATTTTCAGTGGTGGAAACAAGCCTGGTTTGTTAAATTTGGAACCTCTGGACCAGGGATCAATCCCACTGAAGCAGAGCTGGCTCCAGAATTTGAGAAGGACCAGGTCAGAGCTACTGCAGCCAATGTACACCCACATTTTGATGGGTTTTCACATGAAAGTGGCCCATTGAACAGGGCATGAGCTCACCAGAGTGAAGGTACCCACTGTTCCTGCTCAGCAATTATTAGGCAATGGTAGTCAGGTCCTGTTAATCCCCTGAAAGGTGTTTTGTACACCAAATGTTCATAAATATKCCCTGACATGGGCTCACTTACTCCTTTTTGAGATTGCTCTTGAGTTGACTAATGGAAGAAAGAACAGCAGTTCCCACAATAAAGACATAAGAACAACTTGGTTTTTTGCAGAGAAATCCTCCAGCAGCAAAAGGAGGAGGCATCACCCATGTCCTCTCCCTCTGCTGTTAAAAAACCCCAAAACAAAACCAACCAATCAAACAACAACAAAAAAAAATCCCACAACCAAAAAAACCCAAAGCAAACAAAAACCCTACGAACAACAACGAACGAACAAAACCCCAAATAGAAATAAACCACACACACACACACACACACACAAAATACACCACACTCCAAAAAAACAGGTTTTAGGCAGAGCAGCTATCAGGAGCCCATACAACAGTCTCATGAGGAATATTTCTCATTTCTCCTTTGCTGCTCCAGTTGTGTGCAGCCAGGGTCACTGAGCTTGCCACAGCCTGTCCACACATGTGCCTGCTCCCATGAAATCATACTTGAAAACACTTGGGAATAAATTCTTTCAGTCTGGACCACATGCTTTAGGATTTAGGATTTAAGGATTCTCAAAGCTTTTGCCTGCCTACAAGCAGCCTCAATTCAGATCAGTGTTTTCCCTCAGTGCAGCCCTCGGTGCCATCACAACCTGTGCAGCTCCTGGTTTGAATCAGCCTCAGGTCTGGTCCCTGGAGCAGGAGAAGCCATCATTACATCCCACCCCATTTCCTCCCCACAGGACTCCTGCCTGGCCTGTCCTGCCGGTGCCAAGGACATGGGGAGGGCATCCCTGAGCTCAGACTCCCTGTCTGCATGACCCCGGGGCTGCTTTAACAGCTACCAGACCATCCCACATCAGCTACCAGACCATCCCACAGGCAAGCACAGGATTCCCAAAGGAAGGGAACAGCCTTTTGTGCTTTAAATAAGCACCAGTTGCTTTTAACCAAGACCAGTAGTCTGCTGGACTTTCCCTTTTCCCATGATGAACTCAGAGTTGAATGGAATCGATTTGAAGTGAGCCAAAACTACAGGAGACAGCATCCAAGAATGTTCCTGGGGAGAACTGGAGCAGTGGCTGCCCGAGAGCCAAAATCTCCTCTGTGCACCCCAGACCATCAGAGGGGCTACAGTTAACTCAGGCACGAATTGCTGATCTGCTGCAATTTCTACACACTTTAAATGTTTCACTTCCCCCCCATCTGCGCTTCAACCCTTGTCACCAAAGGGACCAAACTTCCTGACTTACAGTGAAAAGAGAGAGGTTGTTATCTTTATAAAAAGGAAGCTGGAATTAATTTTGGATTCTCCCACCAGTATCATAAATCTCCTGCTTCTGCATTAATTCTAAAACTCTCCTGTCATTGCAAACACCTCATCTCGACCACCATGGACCACTGAGCAATTTTCTAGTTATACAAAGTACTGGCAGTTGATCCAGGCTTTTCCACCCCTGTGCCAAGCAAACCTATCCTGGATTGTGTTGGACAACACAATAGTTTAGGAAAAAGCTGCAGGAAGCAGTTATTTCACATTGCTGCCTTTCCCATATAAAATCAGGCCTGATTCTCAGCTGTAAATTATTTATAAGTTAAACTGGATTCACTTGTGTGGCTGAAAGAATTGTTATTTTATGTCCAGAAGCCTCTAAAAAACTTCAAGAATCCATGCTGATGTCATTGAACACCACATTTTCTAGAGAAGACTCCTAAAAATATATTTAATTCTTACTCTAGTAAGAAACATTGGTCTCCAGGTCAAGGAGACAACCAAAATCCTGTTTATCAGGAACCATTATTTGCTAACATTAAAAGAACTGGTATTTTTGCCACTGCCACCACATTGCTGGGCTCTGACCTTTCCAAAATGGGGCAGCACACTCCACGTTTGCAATGGGATTTGGTTAAGAGAAACAAAATTCAGAACTTTCATCCCTTCCAAGTCAGCTGACTTCCTATTTAAGAGCCAACTCATTCCAGCACAAACCTGATCACTGTGAGAAAACTAAACTCGATGTTCTGTTCAGCTGAGCTTGCTGCCTGCAGTTAAGTGCTTGCAATCCAAGAATTAGGGATCTAAGCATGAAAGAAATTGGGATTATATTCCAATTTTGAGGGACCTTTCCAGCCCAATGACTGACATAAAATCACCATCCCACCAGTTATCTCCAATCTCTGTAATCAAGGGCATGAATTTGTCTGGCAGCCTCCTGCTTTCAACCATTTCCTCTCAGAACAGCAAAATAATGGAAGAGGAATCTTCAACATTTTGGGAATATTAAATCAAAGCTTTTCTGTTTGCAGCYTTTTTGTTATTACAGCTACATATGCACATAGACCTTTACTAAGTGAGCAGATACACTGGGATGCAGATATTTTGGAGAGGAAGAGCAGCTCACAATAAAGCTTTGYGAACAGTTTATCCTGTCCTCGTGCTCCCTCTACAGAAAAACAGGGGCAGTTTCCCTGTGTCTCATTCTGTTCAGCAAAGTGAGAGTTTCAAATTGCATCCCGTGGTCAAGAACATCAAAGGAAGCTGACAGAGCCCTGGGGTGTAACACCTGATTAGTGCCTTGTACGACAGAGTCTTTCCACAAGGAAAATACAAATCCTGAGAGATGTCAGATGTTAGCAGGGAATTCTTGCCTGTGAAGGTGGTGAGGCACAAGTTGCCCAGAGAAGCTGTGGCTCAGGATGCTCCCTGTGTGCCAGGAATCCTTCCTGCAGCCAGATTAAACTGCACCTTGTAGCCATGACTTCCACAGATTATTGTTTTCTTCCCTTCCAGTTTATTTTCTCCTAGCAGAAAAAAGGGAATGCATTTTCAGGGAGTTTCCCACAACAATGAGCCTAAAGGAGCTGATTCTTTTCCCCTCAGTCCACCCCATCTCTTTACAAGAACACAGACAGGGAAAAAAAAGCTGAATCACACTAAACCACCCAGAACTGCTTCAAACCCCACAAGGAAAATCAGAACCCAAACCAGAACCCAGATAAAAAGTCCTCTGCAAGGGTTTATTTTAAGCACCTGTATTTTTCACAGCTTTCATGACTCTCTTCAACCATGCAAAACAAGCTGATTGTATCAGGGTTGTCTCAGGCACCAAAGTTTTTGTAGCTAATGAATAACCAGTTCTGAGCTTCTACTGATACCAATATCTGGATGTTCTACATGACAGGGGTCAATCAAAGACAAAAATAACAATTTTTTATTAGCACAAAATAGAACACCAAAATAAATGTGCCTTTTAAGGATGCTCATGCAATGCCTAAGGCACATGCACACCAAGGCTCCAGGTAAGTGACAATAAAAGCTCTTGCAGATACAKTCTGTGGAATTCTGATCCAATTCCTATCTCACCACAACTCTCAGAAAACACCAGCCTTTCTGCAGTAAGGCTATGAAAGAATGCAATTTAGAAAAGAACTTGTCCAAAGSCTTGTGCCATATATACAGTGAGAAGAATTCCTTCACTGATTCCATCTCCCACACCTGAATGTTCTTAGGTTCAGTTTAATCCTAAAGAGGAACTTCAGAAATTCAGCTGCAGCCCAAGACAGCTTTGCTGTGACCACAGGACTGCACACAGCACCAAAGCACCAGAAAAGAGCTCACACCACTCCTTTGGGGAGGAAATTGCTGCCAGGCTTGTCCTTGGAAAACACCTTCCTACTATTTTTATCACAATTAGAAAAAGGTTAAATGTCATCAACATACTTAAATATTTTTTTAATTACAATCACAGGTTAAAATTTATTACAGGTGTTTTTATCGCCTGGAACTTCTCAGGTAGATCTTGGGGGTTTGCCATCCTGCAGGAGCACTTTTCAAGCCAGCCCTTTTCCAGATGCGCTCTAAATCTTTCTCAAATTTTACCTGAAACAGAAAAAAAAGAAGAAAAAAAATGGTAACACAGCTCAGAAACAACACCCACTGCCCACGWGTCCCAAGGACAATGTAGGTACAAAACACACAAAGGAAGCAAAAGCAGCTTGTTCTAAGTGTCAAAATATTTAATCTTAYTGCAGAAAATACATCAGAAGACATTAAAATTCACAAGGATCTTGACAGTATTATTTTAAAAGTCCTGTACAAGGAAAACTGAGAAGGTGGACAATGAAATGGTAAGAAATTAAGAGGATTTTACAGCATTCAACACYGCCTCCTACAAATCTGAAGCAATGGAATCACAATTAGCCCCAATTTGCATCTATGCAAGGTGAGAATTCCCAGAGAATGAACTAAATTGTATCCCAGCAAACCCTGCTGAAAGGCAGGGCTGAAYGACAACATCCACAGCTTGAACAAATTTCTATTTCCTTCTGTTAAGGGAAGTAAAAGGCTTCTACATAGAAAAAGAGAACAGGAAGGACCCGAGGATGATGGCAAGACAGGAAAGAAATGAGGATTAAACCAGTCTCCCTGATACAAGGCAGACACACGAGTTCACCCCTCACACAAATGCTAAAATTCATCTCCATTCATCACACGTAAGTTACTGTCATGGAAGAAAAATTATGCCCAGCAATTGTCACATTTATGTTTGAAATGACAGAATCACTGAAGTTGCAAAAGACCTCAGATGGCATGGAGTCCAACCTGTGCCCAATCCCCACCTTGTCACCAGCCCAGAGCACTGAGTGCCACATCCAGGCATTCCCTGGACACCTTCAGGGATGGGGACTCCAAACCTCCCTGGGCAGCCCCTTCCACTGCCTGACCACCCTTCCCATGCAGAAATTCCTCCTGATGTCCAACCCGAACCTCCCCTGGTGCATTTTGGGGCTAAATCCTGAATTCATTAAGGCTCTCCCCAGCTGCTGGGATTTTTCCCCAAATCAATTCCCCTTAATTCCATCATCCACCACGTGAACAGAGGCCATTTGGATAACTGGGCACATTTATGTCAGGGAATTCCCCCTCCCCGAGCTCACCTGACGCTTCTTCTTGCGCCCCTCCTTTATCCTCCTCCGGATGAACTTCCTCCTCTTGAGCAGCTTCTTGTACTTGTGCCTGTTCATCTTCCTCCTGCGGATCTTCAGGACATTCCTGCACTGCACCCTGTTGTCCAGGGCTCCCTCTCCTTCCCCCACATCCCTTGTCCCGGCGGGAGGGGGACACTCGGATTGCTGTGGGACTTCATGGCCCTCTTCTTCCTGAGCCCCCTCGGCTTTGGGAAGGGAGTACCTCACTGTCAGCCAGCTCTCCAAGGGGCTGATGGAGAGTTTCCTGGGAATCAGGATCTCCTCCAGCTCAGGGTCCAGCGTGTGCCACTGCTGGGGCTGGGCTCCACTGGTGTTGGGGGGCTGCGTGCTGTAACGTGCGGACAGGGAGCGGCAGCAGAGGAAGGAGGACACCGACCTGGGCAAAAGGTGGCCTTTGGGAGAAAGRGATTGCACTTAAAAGGCAGAACTTTCCAACAGGAGCATGAGAAAAGCTCTGCCCAGCTCTCAAAACACCAGACAGCTCTGGCCAGAACAAGCTAATGAAGGGAAAGGCTCACAGTCACCACAAAAGCAAGGAAGTCTTTCCAACTTTTAATTGCAATGCTATAATGTTAAAAATATATTATACTTTACTGGGTAAACTGGCCAAGTCACCCAGGCAGAGCAGGGTGGAGCTTCTCCTTCACTGGGAGGTGCCCCTGCCCATGGCATGGGTTTGGAATTTCAGGGTTCTTTAAGGTCCCTTCCAACCCAAAACACTCCACGATTCTAAGTGGAATGTTCTTATGTTTTCTGATGGAAAATTAATTCGGAATGGTAAGGAACTGTTTGCCGTATCAAACCTTTCCGCTGCTAAGGAATCTCCTCCTAAGCTTAACAGAGRTTAAACCATAGCTACACCATACTTACATAATAAATGAGACATAATAACATTTGACAACCACTGACTCAACAACAGCCTCCTCCCTCCTGCGCTGCTTGGTGGAAAAGAAACTTCTGGGAGCCCAATTACCTCAAGGGAAAAAAAACACCAAACAGAAAACTTGGTCACACAAAACCAATTTACCTGCAATTCTCGAAGCCTTCAGTAACTGGGAACTCAGCTGTGATATTAACATTTTGTTTCACTTCGTTCACTGGCAGAGCCAGCAATGACTGTTCAAATAAGAACATTTATTCAATAAGGCAMGCATGCAGCTTAAAAAAACCTTCTCTATTCAACCCCAAACCCCAAAAAGACGGGCTGAGACACCCTAAACACCMTCCTGGTTTTACCCTCAGTCTGTCGGGCTCTGCTGTGGGGATCAAGCACCGAAGCAGCYGAGCCGCGGAGGTGATTTATTAATAAAGTTTGGGCTGGTTTAGATTTAAAAACACGGTAACTCCAGCCGAGTTTCCTGGCACAGCCCGTTTTCCCCCTCAGGCCGGGAGGAGCAGCCGCGCGGCCTAAGGACGGGCCGTCACCGAGGGGCCGCCTCCCTCCCCGCAGCCCTCCCGGCGCTGYCGCCGCTGCCCCSCCCCGGGCACGGCCCGCACGGAGCCCCCGGGCCCCCGCGCCCGCCCTCCCCTCACGGCCCCGCCGCCAGCGCCGCCATCACCCACCGGCCCCGCCGCGACCGGAACTTCCGGCCGGCCCGCAGCGCCCCCTGGCGGCGGCCGKGGGTGAGGGGGGCGGGCCGTGCTTCACGGCCCCTCACGGTGTTTCCTTCGTGGTTCCTCACGGCCCCTCGTGGTCCTTCGCGGTCCTTCATGGTCCGTCACGGTCCTTCACGGCCCCTCGCTGTGCCTCGCCGTCCTTCATGGTCTTGCATGGTCCCTCACAGTCCTTCCTTCGTGATCCTGCACAGTCCTTCGTGGTCCCCAACGTCCCCTCATGGTCCTTTCCTTCACGGTCCTTCATGATCTTTCAAGGTCCTGGTCTCAGTCCGTCATGATCCTTTCTGGTCCCTCACGGCCTGCTGTGGTCCTTCATGGTCCATCACAGTCCTTCATGGTCCTACATGGCCCCTTATGGACCTTCTTGGTCCCTCATGGCCCCTCACAATCCTTCCTGGTCCCTCATGGCTCCTCACTGTCCCTCACGAGCCTTCCTGGTCCCTCATGACTGCTCACTGTCCCTCACAATCCTTCTTGGTCCCTCACAGTCCTTTAGGGTCCCGTCTTGGTCCCGGTGACCTCGTGGGAGCATCCCATGACGAAGTAAGCCCCTGCAAGGCTGTTTCAGCCATTCCATCTCCTTCCCCACAGCCGCCGCCTCTCCTGCTCCCCTCCTCATGGATCATGGAGCCGGGGCTGTGTCCCTGTGTCCCCACCAAGGCCATCGAGGCCAGTTGTTCACCCAACACCACCATGTTCACCAATAACCATGTCCCCAGGTGCCACATCCACGTGTTTTTGAACACTTACGGGGATGGYGACGCCACCGTTGCCCTGAGCAGCCCATTTCAACCTTTCCATGAGGAAACTTTTCTGAATATCCAACCTAAACCTCCCCTGGCAAAGCTTGAGGCCATTTCCTCTCATCCTGCCCCTTGTTCCCTTGGGAGCAGAGCCCAACCCTCCYGTCAGGGAATTGGAGAGAGTGAGAAGGTTCCCCCTSAGCCTCCTTTTCCCCAGGCCGAGCCCCTTTCCCAGCTCCCTCAGCCRCTCCTGGTGCTCCAGCCCCTTCCCAGCTTCGCTCCAAACTAAATCCTTCAACCAGTTCAAAGCAGGCGTGTCCCTCACCCACCAGTTTGCACGGATACCTCAGTCACACTTGGAAAGTCAATGGCTGGGATGTGTTCACCTGCTGAGTCRCGGAAACGCCTCACTAAAACAGGTCTGAGCAGGGAAGCGTGGCACAACAAGCCTCATCAGGAGGAATTTTGGACATCAGGAGGAATTTCTTCATGGAAAGAATTGTTCAACATGGGAACAGGCTGCCCACGGAGGTGGTGGAGTCCCCATCCCTGGAGGTGTCCAAGAAAGGCCTGGACGTGGCACTCAGCGCTCTGGGCTGGGTGACAAGGTGGGGATCGGGCACGGCTTGGACTCGATGATCTTTTCCAACCTAAACAATTCTGTGATCCTGTGGAGGATTCTGTGCTCCTATTACAGAGCCTATCCCTGTTGACGCAGGGATCATGGAAGGCACACAGACACCTCTCCCTGACACACCCTCGTCTGCATCCAGGGGCAGGTCCCAGTGGCTGCTGTCCAGGGACAGCCACACCTGTTCCCTCCCCTTACCTGGCTSTTGTTTGTCTTTTCTTACTTGGTACAGGAACCCACCATCTTGGCACGGCATGAAAGTGCCTAATCAGCTGGCACGAGGGAGGGATGTTGAAGCCAATCCCGGACTTCAAAGAGCTTTTTGCCTTTATACCTACCTCAGCCAGAACACAAGAGRTTTATTCACCAGCTGCTCTTAGTATTTCAGAGCAGAACAAGGGTCTGTCTCTGTTTTAGGTACACCCCACCGTGTCAAACCCAACCACCCTGAAAGGAACAGCAGTGGTTAGAGTTTCTTCCTGCAAGGTAGGAATAAAGTTCCCTGGCCAGGAAAGAGAAACCTATGAAAAGAAATTAAATGTAAATGGAGTAAACAGCTCGGTAAACAGACTGTTTGTTTAAACAAGACTTTATTGAAGACACTTCAGAAGTTTATGTACAAAACAACATTCCCACCCCCATATCAGGGTGTTGGTCACCCACTGGGAACAGAGCAAGTGCCTGGTGTACACTGGCAACCTGGGGACACTCAGAGTTTGTCACAGAATTTACAGAAGTACCAAATTCTCGTGCTTTAGAGCTGGGCTGTTTCAGCCTTGGCTCAGTTAGGACCAAAGGAAACCGAGGGACCTTTTTCTGGAGATGTGTCCTCAGCAGACTGAGCGTACTGGAACCTGACAGCCYACACTGGCCTTACCTTGAGGTCAGGCCGTTTAACTCTGCAAAGAGTCAGAGGCCCACTTTGGTTTTGGAGGTGAAAAGGAGCCAACCCCTGGATTTAACTTGCAAGCTTTAATCCGTTTCGGAGGGTTCCAGGAGATAACCCATCACCAAGAGCACAGTAGTGTTTGCAGGAAGCGTTAGAGCAGAGCAGTAGCAATACCAAGTGAAAGAGTCAGCCACCTTGCTTTCCAAATACACCAAGAGAGAGGCTGAGTATCAGACTGGCTGTTTCAACGAGCCTGTGAGAAAACCCTAGAGACACACCCAGGAGTGGCACGGGTTAAATCGTGGCTGATGTGCTGTTCCTGTTGTGTTCTGGGCACTTCTACCACGGTAGAGTTTCCCCTTGCCAGTCCAGGAAAGAACCATTTTCCTTTTCACCAAGACGGTCCAGAACAGAGAGGATGCCTGGGATAGCCTCTTGCACCTGCATAGGAGCCTGGAAAGAATCAAGCTTAGGTCATTTCTGGGAATATCCTACAGAAGAGAATTCAATGCATTTAAGGAGATTCTAGATCCAAGGGGGATGTATTTTTGTGTGTCACAGCCTGCGCTGGCAGCACAGGGAGGTGTGCAGTTTGCCAGGGGGTTGGGACWACAAGGGACCCCCACTTTCACATTTCCAGAGGTGGCACTTACCATGTTCCCACCCATGTCTGTTTGAAGCCAGCCCGGATGCAGAGAAATGCAGAGAATTCCATCCGATTTCAAGTCTGCAGCAAGACACCTGGTGATCATGTTCAGTGCAGTCTGCGAGAGTGGAAACCATCTGTTAATGTGCTGGTTTATGGTGGGTTATGGTCTTGAGCAAGACCTCAAGCCAAGCTGGTGGGCACTTCCCTTCCACCCTGCTGTCTCCTGGCACAGGAAGGGGCAGGAACGGGATCTCAGTAACTCATCCAGACTTTCTGGGGACCGGGAAAGCTCCACCACCAGAAACCTACTGCCCAAAGATGAAACTAAGTTGCAATGGAAGATAAAGTAGCATTTGAAACGCCTCAGTAGCTGGGAGGGGAATAATATTGACATAAGGACTGTGTTTTTCTGCAATAATCACTACACAAACATTCATTTACCTCCGAACAGGGAAAACAAGCATTTAACAGCCTATGAGTAGGTGGTGTAGGAGAAACTGTATGTCTGATCCTGACTCTCTGTACAAACTCAATCTCTGGATGTGAAAATCCCACCTGTCACTAACAAACACCACAGGTCAGCACACCTTTTGTGGAGTTTCCTGCCTGCTCTCTTGCTTGGACTGGAGAGGAAAACAGCTGATAGAACCCACACTCAACGGCATCAGCTCTTCCCTGAATGCCAAATCCCTCTGAAATGGATCCGTATGGGAGCAGGGATTTGGGAGCCTGTTCTCCAGACGTTGGCAGGCTTGCTCCAGGTGTAGAGTTCCACAGCTCCCATTTCCACCCACGTGAAGAACAAGAGCAGTTTCTGTGTCCACGGAGGTGCTGCACCCCTTGGCATCCCCATCCTGAGGTCAGCGTGGTCTCTAAYGCCCAGCCTGCCCTCAGCCAGGGAGCACGGCCCTGGGGAGCCCACAAACCTTTGCTATCCTGTAGGGATAGACCTTGAGGAACATCTCATTTGCCTGGACGAGCTGCATGGAGGCAGCGAGAGAGGACATATTGATGATAGCAGCTCTGTGACAGCCCATGCCGGTGCTCAGCTGTGCTGCCTTCCTCAGCAGGGGCAGGAACGCCTGTGGAAACAGGGGTTGGTTTTAATTTGGGTTTGAGTTGGATCATTTCCTCATTCAAAGCAAGCCAGACCCTTGGAGAATCCCAGTACAGCTCTGTGCCACCAGCACAGGATGATGATGGCTCCTCGGACACAGTGGCCAGAGGAAACCTTCCTACAGCAGCCTCTTCTGCCCACCCCCGACCCCACCTGCCACGGAGTGATCCCACACCAGCATCCCACAAACAGGAGCTCCTGCTGCTCTCCAGACGGGCAGTTCCATGTCACAACTGTACCTGTGCAGTTCCAAGGGGACAAATCCTTGGACAAGTCCAGCTCACTTGCCCAGATGAAGCCCATTCCTCGCAGTTCTTACCTTGGTGACCATCAGCTGGGCAACGGTGTTGGTTTCATAGATGGTGAGCATGGTCTCTGCTGTGACCTCCTCCAACGAGGCGAGCACGTTGATGCCAGCGTTGTTGATGAGGCAGTTCAGGCCTTTGTCTCCCACGATTTCTTCCACTTCCTTGACCACTTTCTTGATGCTGTTCTCACAGACCACATCTGCACGGAGGAGCCGAGAAGGGCCCCGGTGAACAGAGCACTGYGGGCTTCAGGCTCTGCCTGGCACCATGAGAGTGCCAAACCAAAGCTGGGGCTGAGCGGGGACGTTTGGGCAGCACACAGATGAAGGTGCACAGGAGATTTTACAGAATTGTGTTTCCCCAGTGTTATTTTGAGGTGGTTTTCAGCTGCTGGAGGTCATGTCCAGCTACTGATCACCCAGGAAACCAATTGCTTAAGATGCACTCACCTAAGTTGAAAAAATAGAACAGAAATAAAGCCCTTTACTCACCCAGCTGCAGGAGCTTGATATTGCTGTATTGCTTGCTAAGCTGCTGGAGTTCCTAGAAAGAAGAAATTGTTTTKTTATTTTTWTATATATATTATATTTATCTCCATGGCTATTACATAAATCAATTTGAGTTCTGCACCTCCAGAATTGCAACTGAAATATTTTTATGATTGGATTGAAAGCAGCAGTTCTACTTTGTTTTCCAGCCTGCTGAGCAGCTTTCCTAAGGGCCAGATCAACTGCTCTGAGAAACTGGACTCTTCCCCTGCTTAGTCCAGACACCACCATGCTGGATTTTCAGTGGGATAGTTCTCGGTTTTAATGCTCAGTTCTCAGCATTCCTGTAAAAATCCAGTAATCCCCAATTCTGTAAGAAAAGCATAATTCTCCTGAAGCTCAGCTAATGCTGGGCATCACTTCAGGGCAACAGGAACGCTTTTTAAAGCCCTTYGGAATTACTGTTTGCAGGAAAAGTTCCCCAGCAGTTTTCCCATGGAAATTGCCTTTCCCCAGCAGCCTCGTTAGCATCAGCTCTTGAAACTGGAGGTGAAGCACACGTGAAATCAGTCCCAGGCACTGTCCAGGAGAACAATTCCCTCCCTGCCATGATTCACTCATCTGCCTGTCAGCAGAGCAGGCTGGTGTTCCTGGAGAAATCCGTGCTCGCCGGTGTTCCGGCTGGACGAAGCGTGTCCAAGCTGGATTTATGGGCCCAGCTGGAATACTTGGGTTTCTGTGCCATGAAGCCAAGTGGGAAGTGTGGCCAAACACAACAGATGGATTACATACTCCCAGGCATGTTCAGGAGACAGCAACCTGGCCAAACATTCCAGCTCCAGCRGATCCCTTTCTTTAGGAGCCCTTTGGGAATAGGGGTCAGGAGGGCTGGGTTGGAAAGAACACTTCTTTGCCCCTTGGAGACACTTTAGGGACTCCATGTCCTCTGACAAGCTATAATGCATCACATCTTTTATCTCAGCTCAGACCCCGCAGGATTCTCTCCAGGCTTGTTTGGGAAATTTGTTCTCCCACTGAGGCCAATCTGCAACTGCAGTTAAGGCTATTTAGGGGAGGGGGAAGGAAAAACAAGTGAGAAGCACAAAAGCAGAAGACATTCCTTCCCTTGGACAGGGCTTGGTGGGACAGTTTTCCATAAATTAAAGGCCCAGAACACACTGTCTTGTTTATTGATAGTCCAGGATGAAATAGCTCTGCCATGTCAAGGTCTGCAATAATTATGTGGCTTTGGGCTGTTACTGGACTTCAGTTTGACAATATCACTTAGCTGATAATAAACTCCAGAAGCGCTCTGGCTCCTCAAGGTTTGGTCATTTATTTATAGTTCACTTATTTATATGCTTTACTCTCTGACAGAAACAAGCTACTAACTCCTGCTGGAAGGCCAGAGCTGTTTTGAGTAGCAACAGCAACTGAGAGGCTTCTGAAGTGAGCAAGCAATATTTTCAATTAAGAAGTGCAAATTAAGCCTTCTCCAGGACATAAACAGCATGAAATTACAATAGCTGCATACCAATTAGATTTAAAATTCAATGGTTTTTGCAGTTAATTATTTAGTTAACAAGTGACTCCCACTTCAGTGGTTTAAATTTCCAAGAAGCAGCTCCCAGGCATAAAGCTGATCTAGACAGCTTTGGTCTTCAAGAATGTTACACCTGATATAAGCTGAAAAATCCAGTTAGAACATCTGAAAATTGCAGGAAAGCCTATTTTTCCCCTCCTGTGACTAGAAGGAATAAGAGGAGAGGAGGATTGAGACAAGTAGGTACAGCCAACACATCCCAGCTAAGTAATTTTTAATTAGTGTGCTGTGACAGACAATTTAAAAACAAACAAGACAAACAAAAAGCAACAAAAAGCCACAACACAAGCCCCAACACTGTGTTTATTTAGCATAGGAGCTGTAGAACTGCTCTGCACCTGAAGAGTGGCCCCTGAGAAGCAACTCGTAGGGAGTCCAAGAAAAGAATTAAACTGATTAGCATCTGTTGTTTCCTGCTTGCTGATTTTTAATTTCGATTAACAAAGAGTCAGCCTRTTCTGATTTAAACAAGATCCTCTGGCACTCAAGGCCCCAGACAGACTCATCAGTACACAGGGTATTTATTGCTAGATTTCAACCGGGGATGTTTTGTTGTCTTTGTCATTTAGCAAGATTTACTTTGCCTTCTTTCTGAAAGCATTATCCTCTCCAGTTACAGCTCTTGGAAAGGAGCTGGCCCTACTCAGCCAGTTGGAAGCACTCAAGCCAAACAAACATAGCCTGTGGGCAGGATAAGGGTGCTTGGGTATCCTTCACATCATCCTGCTCGCACTCGGGACAGAGCCAGGAGGGTATCCTATTTTTCTGTGTCCCTCCGAGGCAGGTTTTCAGTGTCACCGGGTACAGCCAGCTCACTGTTCAATCCTGTGACAGCTCCCACAGCACTGCCCTGACCCACAGTCCTCCCTGACTCCAGAAGAGCCAGACCTTACTGCTGTAGGAAGTGTAAAACACTTCCAGAAAAAAAAAAAAAAAAAATCAAACAAAACAACACTGCAATAACCCAAAATTAGAAAGGCTGCAAGAATGCCCCCCTTTGCCTGATACATATATTCAGGAATGCCCTCTTTGCCTGATATAACACATCTATCACTGCTCCGCAGATCGCCCAGCTGCTCTCCCCAGTTGCAAACCACATGGCTAAAATATGTGGAGAAGGAAAAAACAAGCCCCAAACCTGACAGTGAGCAGAGAGAGCTCTGGGTCTGACAGGGAACAGGCACCGTGAGTAACACTGTCTCCTGCTTCGCAGGAAGGGAAACAGCACATCGAGCCCTGGAAGCTTCCCAGAGCTCTGTAGAGGACTCGAGCAGCGAGGGATTTGTTCACCTGGGAACACACCCGGGTTGTGGGGGCAGCCTGAGGAACGGGAGATGCTCCAGTGCTGAGATCCCACAGCTCTGGGCACCGAGGGATTTCCAGTCTCCTCCTTCCCCCATCAGAGAGGAGACCCCAGGGGCTACACCGTTTTTAAGCGCAGTACTTCAGGTTGGAGTTTTTCCCTTTTACGGGAAAGCAGCATGGGGGAGGAAAGAGCAAAGAAGGAAAATAGGAGTGTGGGGAGAATTCCAGCTGAGTCCATGAGCTCCCTGATAACGACTGCACCGGGGTTGTGTCCGTCTGGAGAGCAAAGACAGGACATCAGGATTATTTCGCAGGAGATTTGTAGCTGCTTCCACTAGCAGCTACAAGAAAAGGCAGCCTGGAATCAGAGCGTGGCTGGAGGAGTCTCCGATGGTGCTTTTCCAGGAGGGGCAGTGGTGATCTGGCTGCCTGCAGGCCTGCTGCGCGTTATCGTGTGATCTGCAGCCCATTTGTTAGGCAAATGTTCTGGGGAGGCCACCTAGGAGCTACTCAGCCCAAGAACTCGGGTTTTTACAACTCCTGCCAGCACAGACTCACATGCAAAAGCCTGCAGCTGTTCAGCATTATCCCAAGGTTAGGGAGTTCCAGGAGATGTGCTGCTTTCCCTGGTAAGCAGGGGAAACCAAAATCAGCCTTCCCCAGCATCTTTTCTATGGCAGGTCCTTAGGGGCTCTTCTCTGTCCACTGTTTGGAGGGCTCCAGAGTGCTCAGTCATCACTGCTGAGAGGTCCTTGCCCGAGGTGGGACTGTATTTGCCAGCAGCTAAGCATATTTAATCACTTCTCCTTTAAAAATTGGAAGATTGTTTTTAAAAACCTTTTCATTTAAGCTCTGCCCATCCTTTTCCTCCTCTCTGCAAAGGGAAAATGCTACTCTGGCAAGCCAGAGGAGAGCAGAATTTCAAGGAACTGTCCAAAGTTGCTGTTCTCCAGGTTCATCCTCTGATGCAGGAGAGGAAGTGGGGGACAGTTCACTTGTGCTAAGGAGGATTTGTCATATGATCACTTACCACAAAACAAAGGGAGAAAACCAAAATTAGACCACCTGAATCGCTGTCAAGAGAAAAAGCACTGACACTCAGTTGTGCAGAGAAAGAGAAACTCCCTCAGCTTCACAGCCCAGTCTGTGTGGTCAACGAACAGGTCTGAGATGGGCCAAGCCCATTCCATGTGCCCTAAGCCGAGCCTGCAGCGCCAGTCTCTGGAGAGCAGGAACCTGAACTCTGGGTGTCCAAGATGTGACTGGAAAGTCGGTGAAAGCAAAGGAAAGGGGGAAAAAAAAAGAAGAAAATCACTGCACCTATGCCTTTCCTGCCACACCACAGTCAGCAGCACTGCCAGGCTGGAGCCAAGCTCTGAGAGCATCAGTTGAACGTGGTGCTCCCGTGACCAAGATTCCCGGTGCTGGAGGCTGGAGCAGGTCGGTTCTCGCCCTCTGCCAGCCCCCAGGACCAGCAGCACAGTGGGAACGCTCTCACGGGGTCAGAAGGTTTTGTGCCAACTTCATGCATTGCAGATGGGGCAGATAATACTGGTGAAACCACTACAATACCTTTAGTAAAGATTTCTCTTCCTTGAGGGGTTTCCAAACCCATCTGTTAGAAATATGCTTTCAGCTGACTGCAAAGGTTTCTATTGATGTCCTGCCAAGGCACAGCACATGGCCTAGAGGTCCTTACAAAGAACAAAAACCCACCCTGATCCACCAAGGACAAACCTTGCCCCCCTAAAAAAAAAAAAAGGCTTAGGATGCACCCCATGTGGCAGGCAGAATCACCACTGGGGTTACTGGAATGTGGCTCCTGGCCAGCTTCCTGCCTACAGGAGACACCCTGCCAGAGCCTTTCCAGGTTTCTCCCGCAAGCGAGGAGTGACCCAGACTCTTCCCAGACACATTGCACCGTCTGAAGGCTGTTTCATCTTCCTGTGCAGGTTTACCAGCCTTTTTGCTCCAGATTTTTAAATACCGACAACACAAAAAAAGCCCCGATGAGTTGTGCTAAGATTTGTCCGTGTAATGTTTCCTAGGAAGCTCTTCCTATTGAAAGAACAATTTTACTTCTCCATGTAATGGATCCGAGACCATGATGATGAGRAATCACTGCTGAACACGGGGGCCAGTTGGTGAAAAAGAGAAAGAGCCTCCCTCAGCGCCSGCTGAAGCAGCTTTGGAACAAACAAGCACAGGGAGATTTCCATCTAACACAGGTCAGATGTCTCTGCTGCTTCCCTGTGCCGCTACTACACCGGGCTGTTGTGCAATCGCTCGTAGGAAATAGGGCTGGGACAGGAGCCAGGTCGGGTAACAGGAGTTAAAAGGGAACAGAATGGAGTGAATGCCTGCTCAGGTGGTGCACAGGGGGGCTGAGGGGGAGCCACAGGGAGCAGCGGCTCTAAAAAGCAGCCTGTGCACCTGATTCCAGCCTTGCTGGACTGTTGTTCAGAAATACCTTAAAGATGCCTTTGTCCTGGAGACTTTTTTTTGAAAATTAAGATGTTTTCCTTCATTTTCGTAAGTACCAGCAGAAGCTTCTGGAGAAGCAGAGGTCAGACTGCAGGTGTTACCTGGCCARCCCTGCCCCACATCCTCAGGGCCACCACCTTCTAAGAGTTTTAGRTAGCCAAGCAGTAAACAAAGTTGCTGTTTGGTTTATTGCCAGCACGGTGTGCTCACAGTTTGTCTGAAAGGAATCAAATCCCCCGGAAGGAACAGACCCACGGGCTCTGTTTCCCTCTGCACGTGCCAGGGAATTTGCCTTTCTCCGAGGCTGCCACGCTTGAAATAGGGGAGATGCACAAATAGGGTGGGTATCAGTTCTCCTTCCAAATCCCTGGGGCATTACAGAGGGGTTTGAGAGAGTCACAGGGCTGAATGCTCAGGTTCCTGCAGCTCTGGAGCACCAGAGGGAAGGGACAGGGTGATACCTGCGTGTGTTGCTGTGCTGCCTTAATTCTGCCTTACTGGGGAGAGCCGAGATCAGCCTAGAGATGCAACAGATGATACTACTGATCACAAAGTGATCGATAACCCTCACCGATTTGCCTCCCAAAGGTTTGAGGTGTGAGTTAAATTTCTCTGGCAGTCGTTTAGAAGAGTTTAGGGACGGGGAAGGAGTCCCAACACTACCGCGATGCTGCAGCAGCAGAGCTGGGGGCTAAAAGGGGAGAGGGCTGCAAGGGGATCCACCAGCAGCAGGTAACAAAAGCTGGTGTTCCCTGCTGAAACTCTGATCCCTGCCCAGCCGAGAGAGGCACTAAGTGTTTAATTCATCCTGCATTTGGGCTTTCTCACTTGTTGCCAGTGCAGYAGAGGAAGAGGCAGACGGCACAGCTCTTGCTGGGGACACACACACGCCGTGGAGAGAGATAAGGAAAGCTGCGGCGGGTCCTACAGGGAAGGTTTCTGAGGGATGATGGACTGGCCCTGCAGGGCTCCGGGCCGTGCACAACTGGAGAAGGGCAGGACAGACTTATCTCCAGCAGCAAATCCAGCGAGAAGCTGGAGGATTAAAGGAAGGGGATGGCAGGAGCGCTGGAGATGCTGCAGCTGCCCGGCTGCCCGCCCTGCCCTGTCCCGCTCGCTCTCCTCCTCCCGGGAACGCTCCCTATCAAAGACATTCCCAGCTCCAGCCCCGGAGACCTCCCCGGCACCGGCTCCATCCGTCCCGGCTCCTGCCCGGGGCGGGAGCTCAGCCCCGGCTCCGTCCCACCCCGAGCTCTCGCTGCCGGCACAAGGATGCTCGGCATGTTCCGAGGCGCTCCCAAGGCGCCTTCTCCTCCCTCTCGCCGCCGTTACGCCGCTCCGGGGACCCCCGGCGCCCCCGCCCCGCTCACCTGCGCCTTCTCGGGGTACCGGCAGGTCGCAAAGACGAAGTCCGGGGAGGGACTGGCGGCTGCGAGCCCCCGCACCAGCCCCAGCCCGATGCCGCGGCTGCAGCCGGTGATGAGCACGGAGCGGCAGCGCGGCTGGGCCATGCTGGCTCGGCTCGGCTCGGCTCGGCTCGGTTCGGCCCGGCTCGCTCCGCTCCCGGCGCGGCCCCACGCGGTTCTCACCCTGCGCGATGCGGAGCCGGCCCGGCCGCCCCGGTCCCGCCCCCGCCCCCGCCGCGGCGCCTCCCCCGCCCCGCTCCGGGGCAGGGACAGAACGGGCTGGGAGAGCGGGCGGCGGTCGGACAGGGCATGGGCAATGTGCTCTTCCCCCTCCCACGGAGACCCGAGCCCACCCCGCTCCCTGCTGGGACCCAAACCCTGCTCCACGAACTCCTGCGCCCCGGGGGTGACAGCGGCGGCCGCAGAGCTGCGGAGCAGCCCTGACCGCTCTGAGCCTCATTCATCAGTCCCACAGACCAGACAAGGGTGAAGTCGAACCCCAGCACGCAGGAGTGGGCAGAGGGAAAGACTTCAGTTCTCCAACGGGAGGATAAAGCAGAGACAGGAACCGAATTCGCCTTTCTGGACTCCACACGGTCCTGACAAGAAGCTTTTYAGGGTGTGCCAAGCTTTACCTTACTATCCCTTCCCCTTTGTGGGTGACCCGGTCCTGGAACTCATTACAGGCTTCCACATATTCCCCCAATAACCTATTACTGATCTGCACACTCATACAGAATAGGTAGATGGAGGTTGAAAGGCTTTAATTACATCTGTGAGCATAATATTGCTCTCTTTTCCTTTACAGAAGATCACTACGCTTTTGAAACAKCCTGAGGGACGTCGAGGATTGACTCTCCCCTTCTACTTGAGAAATTAAAAAAAAAAAATTGGTAACTTGTGGAAGTTCTGTGGACAGCCCCAAASAGCTGCCGAATCTGCCCCGTTTCCCTTTTGGTGGTTTTATTTCTAAAGAACTGCAATAGCTCCAAAAATGTCCAGGATTTACATGTGTGGAAGTGTCTATTGCTGCTGGGTAGCTCAGCATTGATGTTCCCACCCCAATCCCAAGGGGAAATGAAATTGACAAGATACTTCCAGACATTTCTCCTACCTCAGGCACTCAGTGTTGGCTGTGAGCAAAGCTGACCAGTGGCTTCTGGAACAGCCTGGATTCCAGGTCCCTAAAGCTGCTGGGAAAAGCTCATCTTTGTGCACAGATGAGACGTGGCAGGAAGCCAGCAGCAAGGCTGCCCAGGATACTGATACCTGTTTTCCTCCTTTCTTCCAAATAAAGCTCCATTCCAGCAACTTCTGTCTCACAGTGACACTCTTCTTTTCCAGGTGCTTTAATCCTTTACTTTCCTTCCCACATGTCCTTTGTGCATTACCAAAATTCTGGTGGGTTTGGTAAATCTTTTTTAAAAAATCGCCATCAGGCGTAAAACTGCTTTATGCTTGGGATGTTGGCAGAGCTGGGATTTTGCGCAGCTGAGTTCAGGCAGCAGTGACAGTGCTGGGATTGGCACCTCTGGGAAATAATCCTTTGGGCTCTCACCTGGGAGAGGAAAGCTTTGGTGGCTGAGCCCCTGCTGACACAAACACAGCTCTGACACAGTGAATTCACTGCTGGGTGAGCCAGGGTTGGGGAAAGATGAAGCCTGGAGGATTATTTTTGGGGAAGGATGAGGCTGGGTGGCCACAGCAGGCAGGAGGCTTTATTTGAGGAAAGAGAACCATGGTCTGGCCAAGGCTGCAGCATCTGCTAGAAGTCAGGTGTCAGACAGTGCTGTCCCTTCAAAGCTCTGGCCAGGGACAGAGCATCTCTCAGAGCAGAAGTGCAGGAGAACACCAGACACAGAGAGCACAGAGCAACCTGAGAGCCACGGCAGAGTCATCAGATGCTGAGAAAACAAAGCCATAACTCACCTGAAGAGCTGAGACCTGTTTATGCACACAGGTACATGTGGGGCTTTTTATTTCAGGTAAACTTCTGCCAGCTCCAGCCATGGGACTCTGCCGTGCTCAGCAGCAGCACTGCCTTCCCCAAAATGTCCCAGCAGTTCCCCACACCAAAACCACCACAGATGTTCTGCCACCCCCCAAGAACTGGCACGAAGCCCACGCATCAAGGGATGGAATTCTCTGGAGGCTCAGATGTGCAACCTCCCCGAGCTCATCCCCAGCTGTTACCTGTGCTCTCTGCTCCTCACTGCACAGGGGAGGAGGCCCAGAGCCAACACTGATCAGGAAACGTGGCTGGGACCTGCCAGCCACTCCTGAAGACACAGAAATACAATTCCCACCTCAGATCTYTGGGGATTGGAGGATGTTATGTTTGGTATTGACTGCGGAGGTGCCCAAACTAATGGAATGCCCAAAATTCCTAGCTTCAAGGGAATAGGGATTGAATTMAAACTCTTGAATCCACTACAATTTGACAATCTCTTCATTTTGCACAACTTTCTTTCCTTATGAGTAGGCACAAGTGGTGTAGCTCATAAGAAACTACTATCAAGTGCATGTAATAGAAAATCAAATACTTTAATGAAATTAGGGAGCATGAGAGTAACAGCTCAGATATACCACTAGAACTGATACTACTGGGCTGTGGGGCTCTGCTAATTGGCTTTCAAATGCTCTGTTCATCAAGCATGCAGACTGACAAACTACTAATTCTTCAGAGTGTCAAAGATCCTGAGTAAAGAATTTCAAACCACTTAAAATGTATATATAGGAAACGTCTTCTGAGCTGGTGGCCCGCACACAGCATTGCACAGATAAAAATATACTACTCTCAATGCACAGAGCTAAATACTTTCACATTTATCAGMATTTTCTACACAAGTCTTTTTGATAGAATTCAAGTTTTGAATTTTCTGTATAKATCTTCACCTGTATTAAACAAATGCTTATTTACATTGTGGATAAAGTGTAAAGGCTAGGAAGGCCATTTTCCCATACTGTACTGTAACACTGCAAAATATATATACACATGTAGAACCTAATATAGGCAACAGGTCTAAAAAAAGTCACCTCCCACCTGTACAACATCATCGAGCCAGTACGAAAAGAGGGCGTCGTTAGCACCAAACCACTCCCAGGGGGCTTAGGAGCATTCCAGTTCCACRGGGAAGAACCGCTGGGCACAGCACTCCCAGGACCGAGCCCCAGGACTGGAAGTCCCAAACAACACCGCACGGCGCCGGGGGATGGAAATCACTGAAGAGCAGCAGGACAGGAGCGCCCGGGTGCGAGCGGGTGACAGCGGCACCCCAGACACTCCTCCCGTCCCCTCCCACCCTTTSCTTCGGATTGACGGACGAGCACGAAGCGCCAGCAGAACAGACTCACTCGAGGGTGCTTCGCGAGCCACGTTAGCCCCGGAGCCACGTTAGCCCCGGCGCCGCCCGGCCCCGAGGGAGGCGCTCCCGCGGGCGGCGGCCGCGCTCGCTCACCGCCGGTGCCGGCTGTGCCCGGGGTGCTCCCGCTCGTAGCGGTGCCCGGCGCGCTCGTAGGAGCGCGAGCGCTCGTGCCGGTGGTTCCGGTAGTAGTGGCTCTTCTTCTTGTACTTGCCGGAGTGGTCGGAGCGCTCCCGGGAGCGGCTGCGGGAGCGGGACGAGCTGCGGCTGCGCGACTTGCGCGCCTTGTGGGCCGAGTATTTGTAGTCTTTGGATTTCTTGTAGCTGCGCGCCTTGGAGCCTTTGTAGCCGGAGCTGTGGTTGAACTGCCTCGGGGGGGAGTCGCTGCGGCTCCGCGAGCGGCTGTGGGATTTGGAACCGCTGGAGGTGGAGTAGCTCTCGCTTTTCCTAGAAAARAAGGAGAGAAAACATGATTTTCTTAAGTTATAAGAACTTCGTTCTGGATTTTGCTGTTCAGTACCCCAAGAAAATTCATCTCGTGTCCTAAACTTACATCTGGTTACTGTAAAAACACTGATTTTTAGGAATTCATTGTATCTCTCTCTCACTCCAGCTTCAGTTACAGCACTCCCCACATTTAGAGTTTATTCTGGAGTTTAACAAGCAGCACACACTGCTGGGTCACCTCACAGCCTCCTGGTGATGAACTAYCAAAGCTGGCACTGGGAAATTGGAGCCTGGGAGCGCAGCCCTCCTTCCCAGCAGCTCATACCTGTGCTTAGGGGAGGCAGACCTCGATGGTGATCTTGAGTAACTCTGATCTCTGCTTCCACTTCGACTTCTGCTCTCTCTTCCCTTCTGGACACTGCAGGAGACAATGAACAGTCAGTTGTTTTGTTTAAAGTACTCGCAGGAAAAAATAAGCTGCTTCCTTATGAAACCTTACCCATTTACTGGGCTATTGGAGCTGGTTCTTTTGGCTCCCTCTGTTTTCCTTTTAGCATTCTTCATTGCCTGCACAGGTAGTGGTGAAGGTTTGTTTCCTTTAACCTCTTTGGGAGACTCTGGAAAAAGAAGCCTTTGTTACCTAKTTGGAAAGGACCTGCAAGGACTGAAGCCTCCCCTCACCCCATCTCTGCAATAACCAGAGCTGCACAGCTGTGCTCTGCACACATGTGCACACACACAACCACCYACAAGCAGATCTGAACAAGTTCACAGAAGGCAGAAATTAATCTGGAACGTTTCTGCCAAAGTATTGAAGTAACCCCAGGGATGAACTGCAAGAGAAGGCAGAAAATCACCTTCCTTTTCTTGCCAGCTATTCAGCATTGTTTTAAAGGTAAACTGAGGAAGAAGATGGTAAATGTTGTCTTCTAGGTGAGACATGCACCAGACTTTTAACCAACATATTCCACACCCAACACCTCAAAATGTTACCCCTGCCAGAGCAGCTCTGCTTCAATATTGCTTTAGCATAACATGCCAGTGGCAACTATTTTAGTTTACTGCCAAATCCACATAAAAGCAAGTCCCTGTRCTATATGAGTTTAAACTAGTCTTAATTTCAGACTAATTTGATTTTAGCTTTTATCTGATTCAAGAAATCACAAAGTTACAATGCTCTTCAAACTCTGCCAGTTGAATAGTTGCTAGAAAAAAAGGCCCCAACAAACCCCAAACCACACTTGTAAATGCTTCCCAAAAGGGTAAATATACATGAAAGAYGAGAAATAGTTACTAAAAATGAGTTATCCACTATTTACCATTTTTTGGGATAGGGGAAAATCCCGATGTGTTATCCAAGCTTGGGACTCCCTCAGGTACCAGACCTTTAGCTTGTGCCTTTGCCTCTTCAATAGCCAATTTCTTCTTTTCTATTTTACTTTCCAGATCAGATAAATCCACCTGTGAACACAGGAGAACATTCGGTGAACTGAACTTCTTGGTTACTCACTCACAGGGAGGGGAATGAAAATCCAAGGAGCCCCAGATTGTTCACTTGCAGCTGGTTTCAAACAAGGCCGTGTTTTCCAACTCCTGCTTTGAGCTGCAGCCTTTACTGAGGGCTCYCAACATGAGAAAGAACCAAACCTTTTTCCGCGTGTAAAGCTGCAAGATTTTCAAGCAAATTTCTTGAATTTCTTCCTCTGTTGCTCCGAACAGTAAAAACCAATGCGGGCGATTGGGAAGTGGGATCTGAAAGGGAGAGAAAAGCTCCGTTTTCYGCTCCTATTTCAAACCTTGAAAACCCCCAAATCCATGGAAGTGTGGCTCACCTCCAGTGTCCTGGCTGCCAGGTAAATGCAGGCACAGGCAATGCTTTCTGGCTGGAACCTTACAAATACATCTGTTCTCAGGCTATCATTCATGTAGTTCCTGGAAGACAGGAGAGCAGAAGGTTGCACAGCACTGCAAAGCTATCTGGGGTTCTCTTCTGGGTTTTTGACTTGGTTTTACTTCTACAAGGGCTATTTCTTTCTGCATTCAGTTACTAGACTTCAACATTATACTCCTGTAAATCTAAAGAGAAGCTGAATGATTTTACTAAAAAAAAATAAATAACTAAAATAAATCCCTCAAGGGGAGGGATGTGTGACAGAAACAAAGTCTGACTGCTGAAAATTCAGCTGTGAGAAGAGAACCAATTTTAACTTCACTTTTCCTGCTGGATCTCYACTGGCCTGCTCTCATGCAATAAACAAGTTATTTTCATGAAGACAACATACAATGTAGTCAGAAATACTCAGTTATAGAATTTTAGGTTCACATGTTCCCCTGCAATAGGGCAGAACCAGATGTCTGGCAAAAGCTGSAGCTCCTGTAGCAGTTCTCCCATGAAATGCAGTCCTCTTCAGCACAGGTCAACTTTCACTGGGATTGAAGGGTCCATTTCCATCCAGAATAGAATTCCTTCTGATGTAAAAAGTCAGCCATGGAAGAAATCAGGGTGTTTGGGAACATCAGTTCAGGAGAACAGTCAGAATTCAGCAGATCTCCTCTTTGGCACATGAAATAAGGTTTCCAAATTGTCCCATTTCAGTAAGGTTGCTTAAAATGAATATTCACAGAATGAGAAAACTGTAAAATATTGCACATATTCCAGTCAGTACACTTAAGAATCATCCTGTTAAATCTTAAATACACAAAGTAAATTCCTCTGAATCTGTCAGCTGATGTGCTTTAGAAGAGCACATACGTCAAGCAAAATATCAGATGGAGAAAAACTAAAACCAGACACAATAAAAGTCCTTAAAATAATACTTTAAAGTAGTAATTAATCATGTGGGTACCCAGTATACAAGGATTCACTG
Source organism: Amblyornis subalaris (assembly GCA_018881555.1). Lineage (NCBI taxonomy): Eukaryota > Metazoa > Chordata > Aves > Passeriformes > Ptilonorhynchidae > Amblyornis > Amblyornis subalaris. Next base: position 525,130 of record JACAXG010000099.1, read on the forward strand.
ACCCCCAAGACATCCAAGCCAAAGACCACAGGCCAGGCACCTGCAACCTGTTTACAAGGACAGGCAGAAGGAATTTGAATCCCAAGAGTATCCAACTCCCACCTGGCCCAGCTGTCCTATGTTCTTGTTTACCCAAAAAGCAACTGCTACCCCAGAGAAGCAGCATTAACTATCAGCTCATYTTTCTGGGAGAAAGGAACTTCTAAACCTACTGTTCTTACCCCAGTACAAAGAGAGCACCAACCTTTTGGCCAAAGAAGTGATAAGAAAAGGGTAACTTCAAACATCTGGAAGCTACAAAGCTTTTTTCTGATTTCCCAAATTGAAAGCCATGCCTGCTTCCAAGTTTGGCCTCTGCACATCTTCCCTGTGGGCTCGGTCAGACACATGAGGAAATGAATCCTTGTCACAATATCTTAAGAAAAATGTAATGTTGTAAAAATGCACATTTCAAAACCCAATTATACTGGATACCCACCAGTTTTCGGGTACTGGAAGCAACGCACATGAGCGCACAGATGTGTTACTGTAACATCTGACCCATTTCTCAGCTGGGATAATTCCCTCCCTCCCCCTCACCTATCCCTCCCTCCGTAACAAGCAGATTCCTGGCAATGAGCAGTCCAGAACTCCCATTCCACTGCTCCATGCAGTGGTTCTGGGAAGTGTCTCTAAACGTCACATTTGTCTCCAAGCGCCACACGTGTACTCAAATGTTCTATGAGTCGTTTACAAATGAAAACTATTCATTTTTTGTGTGTTAAATCATCCCTTTAAGACTTAAACCCCACCTTAACGTGTTCTTAAACGATAAAGCAAATCACATTAACAGTTAGAGAAACAGAACATTAAAAGAAATCTTTCGGAACTTCGACAGTCAGGTTATCAAATATACAAACAGTCAAAAAATGCACAGTAAAAATAAAAGTATAAGCACAAGAAGCAGTTGGCCAGTTACTCTACTATCATGTATATACCACCTGTCTAGAGCCAGCCTTCTCTTTGGAGAGCTTTGGGTTGACTGAAGACGGCAGCTATCCCTGCACCATGGGCAGCAGAGGAGAAGTCTTAGTCACTTACCCTCAGAGGCTACCCTTTGATCAAAAGAGTACAGAAAAGAAAAGTCAAAACTGGTTCTCTACACACAGGTCACAGTACCAGACAGTTCAGTCAGCAGAAATATGGTCTTTGCATTCACTAAAGGTTTTTTTTTAGACCATGGTATTGTTAAAAAGCATTATGGTTTAAAAGCATTACTTATTTGTTAAAGTTTAAGACCTGGAATTTTACAGAAGCTTCCCACCCCCAAGCAAATATTTATTGTAATGAGAGCARTAAGGCAGAGACATTTCTTGGCAAATGTGAATCCAGTCTATCCATCTATCCAGTCTTAGAAGCTGACATCTTGCATTATCCACATAGATAAAAGAAATTTATCTGTGCTGAGTTTTTGGTACACCTGTAATCAAGCTCAAGCCCTGGGAAAAGCCATTTCCCAGCACTCACAACAGACTTGAACTACACTTCAGTTTTCTCTGAAGAATAAAAAGCCAAGGGAACACTCTAACCCACCCAACCTTTCCCCTTCAGCTGGAAAGTGAGAGCAGAGAGGAGGGAAGTGAGAAGTCAGGGTGGAAAGCTACCTTACCATTAAAACAGTGCCTCTAACTTAAGAGGCCGATCAACATTTGGGAAGTATTTTGGGGCACACCAAGGACAGTGGAGCTGTCTGGTGTGGCCCCAAGCACTCCTGAGCAATGCTGCCCAGTGCCTCAAGTGACATATTTCTGCTACTGCCCCTTCTGGTCTCTTAGAACAAGGAAAATCAACTTACCATGAGGTCTGGACCAGGTGTTGGTTACGTTCACATTCTAATACCTGAAGGTACATAACGATTATCTGGAAGATATGGGTTATTGAGTTATTAACAAGCATCTGGAGAGCCACCTGCTTATTTCAGAGGGACATCCATGAGGCATCTGTTATCCTCTTTCAAGTCCTAAAACACTCCATATAAAGTGTTTGCACCATCCCCAGTGTTTATCCACACAGCTTCTGCACCACCTCTGACCTTCCTAGCTCTCCATCTTCCGAGCCCATCCTTCCTGCTACTCAGCCAGGTCTTGTCTTCACCTGGGTTTGATTTAGTGATGTTCTCCTACACACCTCACAACTCCTTTTAGCTGCAACTTGGGAGAAAATGCTGCTCGCTGCAATCAGCAGGGAGAGAAGTGTGGCAGTGTTTGAAGAGAACAGACCTAACACTGCTTTGCTCAGTTCTAAAGGCTTGGAAGAAAAACAAGGCTGCAGAAAAAAGACTAATGGCAAAATTCACACCAATTAACAAACAAGTACAGCTGCCCTCTGGGGTGGGTAACAAGAGGAAATTCTGAATGTCAAGCAGGCTTAAAAAGAAAGCTTTGAACAGGAGTTTTTCAGAGGAGGAAAGAGCAACATCCCAAGTCCTGCTGGCACAGTAGGAGGAAGTTCTTTTACTGTASTTAAGGCACAATTTAAACATTTGAAGTAATTGTATCTTTCAAGTATCATCCTACTCTGATACTTGATACTTTTATATTGAGAATTGTCTCATTTCTAGCCAAGCCCTTCACACCTCAGTGTAGTTTTAACACACACAAAACACTAACTAGCTCATGGGGGTTTAATACCTCAGCACGTTTCCACAAGGAGTGATCATGACAACTCCAGGCCTCCAAATTCCTTCCTGCTTAAGGCTCTATGTTAAGCTGATGTTTTCTACCACCAAAGCTACCTACTGATCCAATTTGACTTCGAGGAATACTGAGCACCTGCATCCACCTCGCCGTCACTCAGCAGTGATACAAGACCAATTAGTAAGAGTCTCTTAAATGAGAAAGAAAACATCAGGATGGTAAGAAACTAAATCTCACTGAATGAACTAATTATCATGTACAATCCACAGAGCTTCCAGGCAGTCAGGCAGCCTCCTCAAAGCATTACATGGTTATGAAGTGAACTTAGACAGTACAAACCTTATGAGGGTGCTTCACATGAACACAAAATCCCAACTCCTTCAACACTCTTCTTTCTGCCTTAATTATTTGATTCTTCAAGTTCACATAATCTTGATCCAATATAAGAGGCACAGGTTTTCTGCAAGACAAGGTCAAATTCTGAAGATGAACATCTTAACYCTAAAGGCTGTGTAAAAATAAGAGATATCACTATTTCTAACACCAAAAATATTTACTTAATAAAGTRGGTCAGCTCACTTCATGAGATCTCTGAGATATTCCCCGATTTATGAAACAGGGAACGATGCTCTCATGAAGTTTAATAATTAAAACAGAACACAGATACTTCAGATTATTTTGAAATCTCAGCTTACTTTTTCTCCCTCAGGTGTCTGAGGCGATGGAACACATTGATCACATCCCGAATGCGTCTGGGGGCTTCCTCAATTTTGGATGCCAAATGGACACAGGCCATGGACACATGCTGAAATACAAGCAGAGAATATAACATTATATAATACATCAGTTCCAGGTCAGGAACTGCTCTCCTCCAACAGCTTAAGGTGGGATAACAAGGAAAAAAACCTGTGTTAAAACAAGAAAATACTAAATATTTGACAAAAATCACTATTACAWAGCTTTGTTAAATTATGTTTCTCTGTGACTATAATCTCCAGGCTAATTCCTAGCACTGATCACACTCAGATAACAACTTGCCAAGAGATCAGAACATAAATATGGCYACAGATGTCATGTAATGTCTTCTTACCTCCATGGAATGCTTCACAAAAGACTTGGTATAAAAAAACCGCTGGAATAGCACCTGCCCTGTAGCCATAGCCACCTARGAAAGAGATAACCACAACGGGTATTAACAAAACTACAAGTTCCAAAGACAAATTTCAATAGATTTAAGACCCAGAAGACTAACTAAGCATGGGAGGAGGTTCAGTGGTATCTGAAGAAAACTAGAACTGCTATTGAACTAACTCACTCAGTTGCCCAAAACGTTATCAACACTGTAAATACTGTCTACAAGTCAAATACATTGAATCCCAGGCTTCTTTTATAAAGGACTAAAATATGCTCCAAATTAATAACAAACAAAAGAAAAAAAAACCCAAACCCAATAAAATTGAAAGTTACGAAAGTATGCCAGAAAAAAAATTTTGCGTTTTGGGCGTGGAAAGAAAGGAGGAATCTAATAACGTCATGATTTGCATATATTTGAATAGCTGAGACTCGGTAGCTGGAAGGTGCCTGGAAAGTTTTACGCTCAGAGAGCAACRAGGCTGTTTGGACTAAAGTTCTCCGACAAACAAAACCTTCCCGAGGTCACCACGACTCAAAGGAGTCTTAAGAAATCCKTCTTTGCACAATCCTCGATCCTCAGACGGAGGCGGCGGGGGCGGSGCAGGAAGGCGCTGACATCACCCGCTTCCTGCGCTCCGCGGCCTTGTGAGGCCGGAAAGGCCCGGAACGACCCCCGAACAGCGRGCGGCCCCGCGGCCTCCCCGACCGGTAACTGCGGGGCGGCCCCGCGGCCCACCCGGCCGGTAACCGGGAAATCGAGGCCCGCACAAAGAGGGGCCTAGCCCGGCCCCGCTCGGTTCCGGCCCGCTCCCCGCCCGCGCCCAGCCCCACCTGCGGCAGCCGCAGCAGGATCCCGGCCGCCTGGATGAGCTCGCAGCCGGTGACGCGCAGCTCGGTCTCGGTGTCGGGGTCTAGGCCGCTGCTCATGGACGGCGTGAAGCGCAGCGTGTGCTCGGGCAGCAGGCAGTTCTCCAGGGTGATCAGCACGCCCGAGTACAGCCGGTCGCCGATCAGCACCGCGCCGGGGCCCGGCACCGGGGCAGGAGCCGCGCCGGCCGCCTGAGGCCCCGCGGGGCCGCCGCCTCCCGCCGCCGCCGCCATTTTGTGCCGCCGCCGCCTCGCTGGCTCCGCGCTCCTTCTCCTTCCCCTCCCGCATCCGCCCGAAGCCGATTGGTGGAGCGCGGCGGGGCCGCGGTCGCTGATTGGCCGAGGGGCCGTGACGCACGACGCCGGCCGGGCCACCGCGCGGTGACGCAGCGGCCGGGAATCCGGACAGGGCGGGGCAGCGGCGCCCTCAGCGCCCTCAGCTCCGGGGCTGCCCCGGGACGCGCCTCGCTAGGGGCTCGAGCATGGCACTCACCAAGTAAAATGGCTTTGTTTAAATCCGTACGAAAATACACGATGTGCGTCCTTAAGTTGCGAGCCGTCGGGGTTCATGTCAGAGCCGATACCTCCCCCCCCCGCCGTTGGATTTTCCCCGTACAGCGCCAGAATTTCACCACACAAATTGKTTCCCCATAGCAGTTACCAATAAAAATGTCTTTGTTAAGTCCTTCACAGAACAAAGTATGTTTGTCCTTAACTTGAGGGCCGCCAGGGTTCACGTGTGAGGGGCCGACATCTCCCCCACACTCTGGGCTSGTTTTTTTGCTGTGCAGTGCCAGAATTCACCACACACATTGTTTTTCCACTGCAGTTACCAAAAAGTATCTTTATTAGGCTGAATGTCAACACGAGGACCGTGTGCGAGGGTCGACATCCAGCCCCCCCATTCCCATTCCCTGGCTTTATTTTTCCCAATGCAGTGCCAGAATTCACTCAAATTATTTCCAAGTCACTCAATTTGTTTACAATTTCAAATTGCAACAGCAGTTACCAATAAAAATGTCTTTATTAAATCCTTAAAAGTATAAACTATGTGTGTCCTAACACAGGGTCTACATGTGAGGGTCAACATCCCACATCCCCCCTTCCAGCTGGGTTTTCCCCATTCAGCGCCAGAATTCACCACACAAATTGGGTTTTTTTTCTAGTAGCAGTTACTGAAAAAATATCTTTATTAAGTCACTGTATGGCCTGGCAGCTAACCTTGAGCTGTGCTTTTAATTTAACGGGTTTCAGTGACAACAACACAGGGAAAGAGCCACTAAGGAGAAGCTTCACACCCAGACCCACACCATCCTTAGAGGATTTGTTCCACATTTTCCATCCTAGCAGCAGTCCCACAGCAGGTTTGCTTCACAATCAAATCCCTTTTTATAACACATATATACAGACTCTTTGATATCAATAGTGGTGGTGCACAATACGTGAAAATATCCCCTCCGGTTCTTTTCCATCTCCCAGGGCAGCCAGGAAACCTTCCTGTCTCCTCCTCTGGGCTAAAGCAGCCAGGGACTTGAATGTCTTTGGCTCATAAATAGCCAAGTCAGCCAGAACTTTCCTGTTCAGCTCCACCTGGGACTAAAGGCAAGAAAATGTGTTGGTTAAGGACTGTAATTTTTAGGAACAACACTGCAATGCTTAATCACTCTTTATTAAATATAATAATAAACACTCCTTAGTGTTTATATAAACACTCTTCATTAAGTATCATTAAACACTCCTAAGCCATAAGACCTGAGGTCTTAAAGCAGATTAACTTCTTTCTACCCTGTTCAATTTTGTAACTGTTAGAGATTATCAGGTACTACTTGGCCATGGATATCTCATTAAACCACTGTGTAAAAATTATTTACTGACTTTCTCTTAAGTTTTTCTGGTAGAAACCAAGAAATGAAGAAGAATCTCTTCTTTTGCTCAAGGCCCTGTGTTCCAGATTAATCTATGGTATTTGTTTCAGCTCAAACAAATTTAAAAAGTATCAACACATTAAAACTAATTGAAATTAGGACCAACAATCTCAAAAAATTAAGTAAGAATCCACAAATTGAAACAAATTCCCAGTACCACGTCTCTCCACTCTCCATGCTCATCAAATCACAAGGTAGTGAAAAGGATAGAAATTTCTTAGGGTTAGGGGTTTTGGCTTATCCAAGCTTTCTATTTTTAAATTTCTTGAAGTTAAAGAAAAAACAGCTCTCAGTAAATGCCCACAACAGCAACAGGTGTAAAAGCATTTTACAAGTCTTGCTCTTAAGRCACTGAATTAAAGTTTTGAGGACAGAACAAGGGGCAGAGCCACAATGTTCACCAGGATAAAAGGGGGTAATGCTTATACGGAAGAGAAACAAGTTTAGGACAGAACTTAGTTCCTGAAGTGAATGGAACTGCTTTCACAAGCAGAAGGCCTTTCATCACTATAACTTGTAGGTAATTATTCTCCAAGCCACATCCTTACCTTGAGCAGGTTGCTAATGAAGGCTGGGTACTTCAAACCATGTTCAAGGGAAGCTGCTTCAATCCTTGTGATCCAGAGCTGAAGGTGTAAAAATTAATATATTGCACGATAAAATACTTTAAAAATAAGCCTTTTGCCACGCTGGTCTGCTCACACTTACTAAATGAAACATTTTCATAGGATCATGGAATATCCTGAGCTGGAAGAGACCCACCAGGATCATCCAGTCCAGCTCCTGGCCCTGCACAGACACCCCAACAATCCCACTCTGTGCATCCCTGGGAGCGTTGTCCAAATGCTCCTGGAGCTCTGGCAGCCTTGGGAATGTGACCATTCCCTGARGAGCCWGTTCAGTGCCCACCACCCTYTGGGGGAAGTACCTTTTCCTGATATCCAACCTARACCTGCCCTGACACAGCTCCAGCCTTTCCCTGGGTCCTGTCCCTCTCCCAGAACTCGGAACAAGATTTTTCAGACCAGACAAGAACTGAAAATGTTTCCTCTAAACTCCTACTTTTCACCTACTGGTTTTGAGGGAAATCCCCACGAAGGMAAGCAGCTATTTCAGTTCTGCCTTCCTCCCTTTTCCTGTTTACACCCAACATTTTGCTCTTTACCGCTCTCAGGAATCTCTTCTTCTCCCTCCTGGCCTTTGTGGACCTCACGAAAGCCCTGCGGACGCTCCTCACTGCCAGCCTGTAGCAGCGGTTCTTCCTCCCACGGAAATGCTGCAAAAAAMCAGGATTCTTGGTCAATTATATTTAAAGCTGTCCAACCTTTCAGGATCACTAATACAAGCTCATTTGCCTTTCACAGCTCTGCATYGCTGAATCCTTCACCAGCACCCCCTAAGCTGTCAGTTGGCACCTAATGAACATATTCTTTCCTTGTTTTACAGCACGGGAAACCTGAAGCAGGTTGAAAAATGTCAGTCCAACAGAGGCAAAACCAGGCCTCATTTTGGGCTGTGGTACTACAGGAAAGGCAACCACAAAACCATGGTCTCACACGTTTATTCTCATTCCTCAGTTGTGTCTTTATGCACACAGGGATGGGGCAGGAGCCTCTGATACGTCAAAAAGTTGCCCAAACAGAAAAAATAATGAAAGTTGTTTACTGACATCTATCTAACACGGCACGGCAGAAAGTAGCCAGTGCTGCAGCAGGAAAAAAAGGTACTGTGGGCAGTTTAGGTGCTGCAAAACCAAGATTCTCTCACTTCCTTCAGGATTTTCTATCTCAATACTACAGCAAGGTGTGCTTGCCCTAGGACGCACTTGACCTAGGATGSCCTTGAGGAAGGTTCTTCCCCAGCCTAGGTACAGCAGCTTGAACTTCAGCTGAAATCACATTTCAAAACGCACTCGAGAACAAGGTTAATTTTTTTTTCACCTCCTTTGCCCAGTAAAACAAACAAACAAAAAACACTCAAGAAAAACACAATCAACACCAGCCTCCAGCAGGCTGGGTGCTTCCTTCTCCCTGAGGCTCTCGCTGTTACCCACGCCCAGCCCCAGGCACACACGTGCTGTGCTACGCTACAAATACTACAAATACGGCACGTTTTGGGGCTCCAGATTTAATCAAATTTACACACGTAGAACGCGCTACATTGGCGTGAGTCAATCCCAGACCCACAGAGGGACCTGGAAGACCACCCAGTGCCACCCCCTGCCACGCGCGGGGACACCTTCCTCTACCCCAGCTCGCTCCAAGCGTCCAACCCGGGACGCTTCCAGGGATGGGGCGGCCGCGGCTTCGGGACCCCGGAAGGGGCACGGGGCGGCGGGGCCGGGGCCGGGGGCGGCGCAGGGACCCCGCACTCACCCGCGCGTACTTGAGCACCTCCTGCACCCTCCAGAAGCGGTCGGTGAGGCGGCTGCGCACCCAGCGCGCCGCGCTCAGCACCACCATGGCTGCGCCCCCGCGCCTTCCGGGGCGGGCACGCCGCTTCCCCCCGAGCCTGCCTCCGCGCCTTCCCGGTCCTTCCTCCGCTCCTTCCCACAATCCTTCCTCCGGCCCTTCCCGGTCCTTCCTCCGGTGCTTCCCCCCGATCCTTCCCCGTTCCCCCGGTCGTTCCCCCTTCTCTCGATCCTCCCCTTGCCCTTCCTTCAGTCCTTCCTCAGCCCTTTTCCCGGTCCTTTCCCGGTCCTTCCCCAGCCTTTTTCCCGGTCCATCCCCAGGCCTTTTCCCGATCCATCCCCAGCCCTTTTCCCGGTCCTTCCCCAGCCCTTCCCGCCCTCCCCGGTTCCCCCCGCGGCTCCCGGTCCCCGCCGCACAGTGGCTGCTCGCCGTGCGAGGCATCCTCTGCCCCAGCCTGGGGACAGCCATGGAATTATGGAATATCCTGAGCTGGAAGGGACCCACAGGGATCATCGATCCAGCCCCTGGCCCTGCGCAGACACCCCAACAATCCCACCCCGTGCATCCCTGAGAGTGTTTTCCAAACGCTCCGGGAGCTGTGGCAGCCTTGGGGCTGTGACCATTCCCTGGGGAGCCTGTTCAGTGCCSACCACCCTCTGGGGGAGGAACCTTTYCCTGATATCCAACCTGACCCTGACACAGCTTCATGCCATTTCCTCAGGTTCTGTCACGAGAGACCTTCACCCTCTGTGTGAAGAACCTTCACCCAATACCAGCCTCCCAAGTGACCACAAAGTGACCATCTACCTGCACGAGGTGTGACCCAAACCAGCCGCAGCCCACAGCTCGCCTGGGAGCAGCCACACACTGTAATGGGGTTGTATCACAGAGCTGCAGCCAAAATTCCCTTTMAAAGGGAGCAGGGCTGCTTGGAGTGTCTGTTCCCATAGCTCGGTGAGGGGTGTGGAGCAGACTTTGGGCACACCCCCCCGCTGGGCTGTGTATCCCCAGCAGTGCTCAAACCAGCAATGTGAGAAGATTTGGCGTTGTTTTCAGTGACTGGAAGGATTCCACCCCGGCTATCAAGYCTTACAGCGTCCTGTAAGGGTTAGGGTTAGAGAATGCGAGACRTAAAATGAAAATTTATGAACTGCAGCAAACCACAAGATGGTGCTGCCAGAAAATTATTCCTTGGGAGGAACAGTCCTTGACGTCAGAGAACTSACGAATTTGTCTGATGCTTTTTAATCATCACCAGTTTCAACATCTCAGAACAATGATGCTCCTGTTAGAAACCGCTCCAGCATCAAGATATCTTTCCCACTTCTGGGCACATACTTGTTAAGGATGTGGAAATTTCACAGAATTAGAGGGGATCTTTCTTTGTATSACTGGGGTTTGTTTGACACAAAGTTCACTTGGTTATTAGAAGAATCATTAGAATGTGTGTGGGTTTTTCCAAAGGAAAATAAATTTACAGAACACAATTTTCAGACCTCCCACAGGTTAAAATACGTTTTCATTATAGCAAAAGAACTTTGGAAAGTTTCACTGGATTTAGCAAAGCTTCTTAGAATTTATGGCACATTTATGACTGCTTAGGAAGCTTTGAGTTTTACCACACCCCTGTGCCATCACCAGCAGATGGTAAAACCAGCTGTAGGATTTTTAGTTGCCCGGGACTGAGTTCATCTTTCCATGATTTAAGCATAACCTTGATTCTTCTTCCTATAGTTTTGTGTGGGGTTCTTTCTGTTTGTGTGACTTGTCCTTTTTTCCACTTCAAAGGCATAAATCAAGCTTGAAAAATATTATGTCTTTAAATCAAGAGGTTTTAGGCAGAATAAACACTGAGACTCTCAGAGCTCCATGCCACTTGTCACATTTATGGTTTCCTGCAYGAATTCAGACTTTATTAACACTATCTCTGGCCTGTGCAGCACTGACATCAGGATTATTTCCCTCTGGATGTCTGGACAGATCTGAGAAGAGATTTCACATTTTGCAGCTTGAGTGGAGGCTGCTGCCCTTCAAACTCCCCTKGGAGCCATCCAGCCCGAGAGGAGAGGGAAGGAACATGATGAAAATGGACTTGTCATACTCTGATGTCTGTTTTAAAGGTTGTTTCTCTCTGTATTTTTTAATATCCCTCTCCTAGTACTGTGACTGTATCTCAGAGGCTACATCAACATGCAGATGTCACTGAAATTCTTAAATAATATTGATCATATGAGGCAGATGAAATAATTGATAATTGCTGTGCCTTCACTACGAGAATATCAATATRTTCTGCAAACAGTAACAGATGACTGCAGAGGACAGACGATTTCTGAGGAATATAATAATTATTACCAATTTCTCTAAGGTTTTTTTAATCRAGAGAGGAATTTTAGAAAACGAATCAGAGGCAGGATAATTAAAGTTGGAGAGGGACCATCTTGACCTGGGGATGGATGGCTGGAGCGTGGCTCTTGGGTGCTGTGTGTTAAATCACATCCTGGGGAGACAGATGTGAAGGATTGGCCAGCACAGAGAGCAGCTTCTGTTCTGTAAACAGAGCAGTTGCAAAGCTGAGAGCTGCCTCAGAAGGGACGACACTGCTGGAGCTGAGAGTGTGTGGCTGCAGGCAGCTGAGAGCAGGGACACCACGCGCTGCTCCCACCTCTGCTGCACGCTGAGGAAGGGACTCCAGAGAGGGGGGAAACGGCTCCTGTCCTTTATCTTCACTGCTCACCTCCTTGGATGAGACTTGAGCAGGAATATTTGCTTGGATACGGGGTGAAGAGCATGGAAAGATGATTTGAAGAGAAGGAACTGCCTGGGAGTGCCTAAGCCTGATGCTCTTGACAACCAGCCGTGCTCGAAGGTGGAGAGGGATACTAAAGCCAGTCCCTCTGTGGGACTGAGCAGCCCATCACAGCTACCACAGCAACTCTTTGGAACCTCTTGGGATCATAATCCTAGGAAAAACAGCAACCAATTCAGTAGGACTCTGGATTCTAAACTAAAATAATAGCTGCTGCCAAACTTGCAGCAGCCAGATCTACTTTGGAACTGAGGTTGGGACACTGCTGGAAAACCATCTGAAGGAAACAAACTGTGCTGGCCRGGTCCTGGGAAAGCAGGTGGCCCAAAGAGACCTTTCCTTCCTTGCTCCATTATGGTSTCTGGCTAAGGGCTCTTGGCCGCGTGTGGAAGGGGCAGAAGAAGCCTTTGCAAATTCCTTCCCAGGTCCGTTACCAAAAGCAAGGAAACCCTTTYGGATAAGAGTGTGGGTTGGTGGATCCTGCTGAAGAATGTCTGGCCAGGACCCTGAGGACTTTGGAGCAGAAAACCTCTCCGAAAGGTCTCGGATGATGCCTGGCCTCCCACCGTATGACATGGATGACCAGCTCCTTCCCAGGGAGCCACGGAGCCCCTGGTGCTGCCTGGCGTGGACCCTGGTCATAGGAACCATGAACTCCTTGGTCTTTCTCCTCAATYTGCTCCTGATGTTTGTTATTTTCACCATCGTGCTGCTTCCTACCATTGTGGTGGTTTACTTTGGCTTCCAGTGCCACTCCCAGGTAAGTGCCTCGCTCCCTTTGGCTGCTGCCAACCCCTCCAAGGCAGGGCCATCCCTCAGGGTTTCTTTGAGCCCAAGGTGAGCAATGGCTCTAAAGGCCAGGCAAAACTCCCTCAGCTTTGGCTTTGTTTCCCCAGGGAAACAGATTTTTTCCTAAGTGGGGCATGTGGATGATCTGGGCTGACAAGTACAGGTATTGTGGGAAATGGCAGCTTGATTGGGCAATCCCAAAGTTGCATCTCCATGGAAGTGCCAAGCAGAGGTGCCAGGTGAGGCGAACAYACTCCCTGCCTTGAGGGAGTTGCTGTTTGCATTTTAATGTCACAATATTGCTCTCTTTCCTGGGACTTCTGTCCCTGAGAGCTGCCAGCCTGAACTCCATAACTCACAGYCCTGCGTGGGTTCTGGGAGTTGCTTTCTGTTTAAGTAAGTTTAAAATCCATTAGGATCTGCCTAATGATAGGATTAGTCTGACAGAATATACAATCTCCTTCTTATGCTAATCTAATATTCCTGTTCCCAAACATTCTGTGCAGTTCCTCACACCAAAAATGAGCCTCCTTTGTCCATCCAGGCTCTGCCTTTGTGCATGGCTGTTCCAGTTGTTTGCTGTCCTCTGGATTCTGTTATTTCCTTACTTACAGATGTCTTCTTGCTATATTTCCTTAAATATTTTTTGGGATCCCTTGACTAAGCATGGATGTGAAAAAGCAATTCCCTGTTCTCCTTGCAGGCACGAACTGTTAGACCAGCTCAATACGCCTGTTTCATAAGTCAAAAATAGGGACTTCGAATTGGACTGMAAATGGGAAAAAGCCTCCCAGAATTGCCCCCTCCAGCTTCCCTCACCTTGGGAAACCTCAAATTCTCCTTTGCACGCACAGTCAAAGGCTTTGAGGAGATGCAAAAGGTTTTTGAGTGCAGCCAAGTGGACCAGAAGTGAAAGCTCCTGTTTGCTGGAAGCAGTGAGGAGTCTTTTAACACAGACTTTCCTTTAATACAATCATAGCAAGGGATTGTGGCTTCACCAGAGCAGTCCCTTGTCTTTGGGCTTTTCAATGCCCTCCCAGTAGCCAGAGGCTGATTTCTGCACTGCAGGTCCATCAGATGGATTTATTATTGTTTTTTAATATGATGGGCTCTGTTTCTTTTACTGCTGAAAGAATAGGGGGAAAGGAATGAAGTCTGGGGCTGCCTGCAGCATTTGTTAATGCAGAACATTAGTGCTCAGCTCAGCTCTGCTGCTGCCAGCGTGAAAGGAGAGCTTTAAACACCACTCAGTGAGGCCCAGTTAGGCTTTGCTTTGCAAATGGTCTTTCCTGGCAGGTTTTTCAGTGCAAAGAGATGCTCGGAGGCAGAAATGAGTGCACACAGAGAACAGAACACAAAGGGGTCTGGAGGGTCTCCAGCCAGCAAGTAGCCACGGAATGACCAACTTCTGTCTGCAGAATCTGAGAGTTTTCTGGATTTTTATTTATCTGGTTATCATTCCCAGTGTTGTGCCACCCACATCGATGCGGCACCAGGAGGCCTTTTGAGTTGGTTTCTGCCTATCAAATGCAATTTGATGATTTAATAAAGATTAGAGCTTCCTGCTCCAGGATCAGTGTGCAGTGCTCTTGTCTCAAGGGGATGCTGGGATAATTGAAAGCTTGATTAAGATGTGATATCAGTCACAGAGTGTACCTGAGGATTGCTGAGCTCAGCTCAGGGAGAGGGAAGAGCTGCCTTTTCCCATGAAAGCACTGGAAACTCGAGGGTGCTGTGGCCACTGCTGTCCAACCCCAAGCCAGTGACAGGGTTTAGGGGTGGCCCTGGCAGAGCGAGTTAATGCTGGGGCTCGACTCTCCCGGAGCTCTTTTCCACTTTAACGATCCCGCGGCTCTCCCTCGCTGTCCCCACAGGTGCTGCACTCCTCCGCCCGCTACTGCAGGAGCGTCCTGGATGACAACAGCTCTTCCGCCCTCATCATCCTGGGCTTTGTCATCATGTCCCCGCTGATCGTGGTGGCCATGGCCATCTACTGCAGCCTGGCCCGGCGCCTGCGGCTCCTCATGTGCTTCCAGCCCTACAGCCTGGCCGTCTACAAGGGGGGCAAGTGGTGCCCCGGCGGGGAGGGKGGGCCGTGCTGTGCCGGGGGCTGCAACACTCAGCTCAAGGCCTGGGTGTGACCCTGCAGCGCCGGCAGAGACCCCTCCCCGCCCCGTCCCTCCTCATCCTCGCCCTGTCCCTGCCGTGCCTCCGCCGGGGCTCCCTCTGGGGYTCGGTGCCACACGGCACGACAAAAGCTGCAGCGGAGTGACAGCCGAGCGTGGGAAGGGCGCGGCAGCTTCAGCCTTTCAAATGCTCTGTAGTGCCGTTAGCGGGGTCCGTGTGCTGCTCATGGCCGGCTGCTGTTCCCCTGTCTCCCCAGTATAACCACTCCCAGTGTTCCGTAGAAATAAAGGTCGTGCCGAATCCCCCCCGGGGCAGTTTCTCTCTGTCTCGAAGCGCTGGCTGCAGCAGAACCACCTCTTGTTCCACACTTCGTTGCACTGTAAGGTAAAAAATTTTTATTTTCTTTCTGAGGATCGATTTTTCCAGTCTACTTGCCCTGCATGGCCCTAATACCTCCCAGAGAAATAACCAGGGGTGGCTACAGGGGAAAGTGAACTGGAGGGAAAAAAAGAGGAGGAAAACAAGTTGACAGTTTCTGACAAGACTGAAGAAAAACAAGAAAGTTCTGTTCCGTGCAAGGGAGATATCGTGCTACAGGATAACAAGGTTTTGCCTGAGGGCAATGTCTGCTCACTGGGTACAGATATTTGATAGGAGCTGCTGTTCCTTTTGCTCACCTGCTGTTTAATCCAACCTCTTTTACAAGGAAAGTATTCTCCAGCCTGGCTGGGCTGCAGGTATTGTAATGAACCATCCCCACTGCTGCCCCTGCAAAGAAATCCAGAGTTATTTGCTACAGCCTTCTCAATAAAGCAAAAATTTATTTAATTCGGTATTTTGCTTTGGAGAGAATTTTAATAACAAAGGGGAAATGAATTTACCTGAAATGTCAGCAGCAGAACAGACAGCTCAGGCTGCACCTCAGGGTGTCCTGGCACGGGCAGAGCCCACAACAAGGCATTCCCAGGAGTGCTGTAGCTCTGAGGCGAAGCTGGCTTGATCCTAAATTTCCTGCAGAGAGTACAGAGCCGTCCTCCATAYCCTCAGCCTTGGATCAGATCCTGAGGCAGCTGTGCCAGCCTGCAGGGCCCGTGTGCCAGGCAGGGACTGTGCCCACAGATGTGGGGGATCCCTTCCTCTGCCTCCTCTGCACTGCCACAGGCAGGGCTTTGTCCTGGGAGCTCCCAACCAGCCCAGAGCCCAGAGCACAGCAAGGAGGACAGAAGGAAATGTATTTTAACTGGTTTTTTTTTTAAAGTCCAACTATGTATGGGTTTAATCTCCCTGCAACATCTCCATGCTCAAATCCAGGGCACTGACCTGGTTCTGAGGTACCTCAGAAGACTCTAAAATACAGTTCCTTTTGTCAGGTACGTGTTTATTTGTGCTTGCCTGTCATCACTGCGTGGTCCAGGTGAGCTCATAGGAAGATGTCTCAGTGGTTATCAGATGCCTTCAGTTATTGGAACAGTCAGCTGGGGGTAGTGCAAATACAAACCATCTGTCAGGCTGAGCTGAAATCAGGAAGATCATCTTCCAGAGCCAAGGACAACACAGAATTTATTGGAAGGATGCTTCATTCCTCCTCTGAGGGAGGCCAGTGGGAAGGAAGCTGGACCCTGCTGCACATACCATGAGAGGATGTATTGCTCCCCATCTCATCACGGGCAGTTTCATACTCCAAGTGCTCAGTTTTCCGTGGATAACTCTCCAGCTAATTTGGCAGGATCTGCATGGTAATATTATATGGAAATATAACTCCAATGACATGTTCTGGACAGTTCCTTGTGCTCTCTCCATGTGTTGCTTCACTGTAACTTAACTTCAGGGAAGCTTCCACTGTCTTCCCTCCCCTCCCTCCTCTTTCTCTGACTGGTCACTGGTGATTGTTTCCAGCTCTGCTGGAGAACTTGGTTAAAATGAATGGAAGTGATTAAAGAAAGAATAATCTGGGAGTGCCTGCCAAGGGCTCCTTCTCTCGCCTGATCCTCCTCAGTGCCTGCAGAAAGGGTCACAAACTGCCCTGCGAGTCCTCTGAGACTTGGCTGGGGCACTAACTGTGGGTTTGGTCCCCCTTCAGCTGCCTGTCATCCTCCAGGATGGAATTTCCCCTAATTCCATGTATTGTTTGCGAATGCCTGCTGGAGCTGGTTCTGTGCCTGCAGGAGCAGCTGCTCCGGGTGTGCCCGGGCCTCGAGATGGGGCTGTGGGGCTGAGCCCGGGACATCTGGGGTGTCCATCCTGCAGGATCCCTTCCAGCCACGCACCTGGGCATGGATTCTGGGGTGGATCCTTCTGCCTGAGCAGGGCATGGCTGGTTAACAGCGTTCCTCCGTGGACTTTTGGCCAGAACTGACCCTATTTAGCTGGTGAGGGCTGAAAAATGCCAAGTGGGAGGGAGCACGTGATGGTGCGATCCCATGATCTATTGCTGGAAAATACAGAGTTGTTTCCCAAAAGGAAACTCCAGGGGATCGGTGTGTCCTGGCACAATGCACAGATTCCCTGTCAGCGCCAGCAGTCGCCTCCCGAAGCGGCCGCCACCGCTTTCCCTCGGACCTTATCCCAACCACCTCCTGCGGCCGCCCTGGAACACGGCCCCCGCRGAGCCGTGCCTGTGCCTGTGTGTGGCACCATCCCTGCGTGACACGGCAATGCCAGGCCGGGCTGGGCAGCGCTCCACTCGTGCCAGTGGCAGCCCTAGGGAAGGATCCGCACCCCATTCCCCGGGGGAAAACACAGGGACATTTCTCAGCCCGACAAAAGAGCTGCTTCCCGAGAGAGGAGCCGTCAATGGTCCACGCTGGACGCTCAGTGCTCCAGGGCTGTGCTTCGCATTCCTCCTCCCTGCCAGCGCCTGAGCTCATGGAAAGGCGGGATGGGCACTGGGACAGCCCGTGGGGTGTCCCACCGGCCCACGCTGTGGGTGGGTGCCCGTGGGTGCCAGAAGCAGTGAAATCCCTGCCAGTTTTCCAAGGCAGCTCCTCCCCGGCTGCACAGCAGAGCCGGGAGCGCCCGCGTCGCAGGGACGGGCAGGGACACTCCCGAAGCTGTGCTCCAGGAATTCTGCCTTGCTGGGGACCTGTCCTTGCATCCCTTCCCCAAACCCAGCCTATGGACTCCTCTTCCCTGGGCCAGCTGCGAGGAGGAGCATAAAGATGTTTCCTCAGGATATTCCTGCATTCAGTGGGATGACTGGGATTTACTGGGAGGGACACTGGCCCTTAGGGAGCTTCGAGCTGCTGTTGAGCTGTGCCAGCTGAGGAGCTTTTAGGGAGTTGTCTGCAGCCACCAGAGCGTTTTGCAGAGGCGCTGGCTCTGTAACCCCTTGGCAGCAGCAGCCTGGGGATGAACAGGAGGGTTAATTCCTCTTGCTCTTCAGCAGAACAGTTAATAAACCAAGGCGCCAAAATTCCTCTTTTGTCAACACCTTTCCAGCTGCCTGGCACCAAGCAGGAGGCTGCTGAGGTGTGTGAAAGCCTTTGTGAAGCGTTGCACTGCCAATAACATCCTGTGTGACTGCCCTGCCCGTCCTGGCAGCTCCTGGTGAGCAGTGCAAGGGGAAAAATCACAATTCCCAGCCCCTGCACCTTCCTTGTCCCCCTCCAGCAGAGGAGGGACAACCTGCCTAAGGAATCATAGAATGGTTTGGGTTGGAAGGGGCTGGAAAGATCAGCTCATTCCAACCCCCCTAAGGAAGATGGTTTTGGATAACGGGGTGAAAAGTGCCAAGAGAAAGTGCAGCGTGGGAGCAGACGGGGCAGGTGGCCAAGAGCGTGAAGGGAGCTGGCCCTGGGTCCCTTGTCTGCAGAGGCAAACACGGGATGCAGTTGGCTGCAGTGGGTGTCCCTATGGAAGCAATCTGCGCTTGGGATCTGCTACTGAGCCCTGAGCAAATCCCTGGCACCTCCAGGGCGTGGGACAGAGCAGGATGCAATTAAAGGCTGTTCAGGATTTCCTGCAGGCGCAGAGAGGTGGTGGCCCACCTTCAGTGCCACTGAAGGGAACTCCTTGCCACAGACATTTGGGGATGAGGAAGGGAAAACAGAATCGTCCTTTTTCTTTCCCTGTCTTTTGGCATATTCTTGTGAGGCTCTGGAAATGGGGGCTTTGACCAGATCTACTGGCACAAGTTATCACATTTAAGAGGAAGCTGAGAAGCCATTCTGAGCCCTTTTAGGAGCTGGAGGTTGTTCTGACATCCTGACTCTGGTGTACTTTGGGAGACAGGACATCTCTGCACGAAGAATTTGTTCCACTGCACGCACAACTGGTGGGTCCAGCCTCAACCGGACCACTCTGGGAAGGATTTCTGGCTCACACCAGGAGGCAGTGGCGTGCTCCTGCCCCCCGACACACCGCGGGCAATCCTCCAGAGGGGAAAAGCTGACAGGATGTGCAGGGCTGGAGCTGGGCTTCAATGGTTTGCGTGAACCTCGGGGAGAGATAAGAAGCAAAGCCAAAACCTCCCAGCCAGAGCAGGGCTGCTGTCTGGTTCGCCTCTCCGCGTTCAGATGCCGCCAGCTTCGCGTGTGCCTCCTCCATTGTTTCCCRAGCACTTAGGATGGAGCTAAGGAAACCAAGCCCTGGACCCTACACGGATGGACAGAAGTAAAATTAGCAACCAGGGGAGCAGACTTCCTCCAGACAAAAGCATCTTGCTGCCGAAAGCCCAGAATATCTGCTTTGTCCCTGCCAAGTCCTTCACCAGCTTCCCCTCACCAATCCAGGCTGTTCCAGCTCCTGTTGTGATGCTGAGGCTGGGGCTCTGCCCTGCACATTTGGGAAAGAACTGCCTTTTGGCCTTYTGGTGTTTATTTTAGCTGTGCAGCCCTTACATTTGGAGTCTCACCTTTTCAGCCACCCTGGATCCCTCAGCCTCCCTCAACCAGCTGCTGCTGAGGTGCAAACAGAGCCCCTGTGCTCACACAGCACTCACTGTTTGAGGAGAAGTGTCAGCTGAATCCATCTGGGAAATAAAATTCCTTATCCTTATCCTTGTCCTGAAACAAGCTCAGCTGTGCAGGGCCTGGCTTTCCTGCCAGGGGCACGGATTTTACCACATCAGGGCATGRGAAGGAGGGAAAAGATCCAACCACTTCTCTGCAAACTGCTTTTGGAGAGCTCCTGTTTCTTCTTGGAGCTGGCTTCCCTCCCTCACGCTGCCTCTCCCCTCGGAGGTCTCGACCCCKGGAGAGGGAGGCTGGGATTGTGTCAGCTTTGGGGGCAGATGTGTCACAAAGAGCACTTTTCTCCCGGGCAGCAGCTGCACTTCACCTGCTGCTGGACACGTTTGATTTGCCGTGGAGCCTGATCCCACCAGATGCACCAGGAAAACACTGCTCGGGATACTCTGGCACCTGCTCTCTAGTCACAACTGGGCYCCACAGACTTAGGAATCCAGAGACAAATAAAGCACAGAGAGGAAATCACTCAGTGCTTCAGAGCACCAGAGGATTTCAGTGCAGGTTACAGGGAAAGGGTTCCTTCAGCCTCCTGATTTCCTGCTTTTTAAGGATGCAAYACTCCAAATCCCACAGAAATAGAGGGACCAGGAGTAAGACAGAAAACCCTTTTGCCTGGTGGCAATTCAGGCTCTCATTCAGCTCAATGAGGGTGTGAATAACTCTCTTATTTTTCTGGTTTGTTCTCAGTACCCGGGCGTGGCTCTGCCTACCTGGGCCAGACCATTCCTGTCAGCACTTGGAAAATCAGCTTTCCTTTGGATTTCTCAGGTCCTGTGCGTGGAACTCACCTCAGCTGTTGGTTTCTTGATGAAGGGMCCTTTGTTCACGGAGCTTTTTGGTGCTTGCCTCGATCATTTGAGGTCTTGCTGCTCCTTGCCATGATTTTATCCACACCGATGTGGCAGGCAAAGGGTGTGGTGACATTCTGGGGTCGCCTCACCAAGAGAGCAGTGGTGGGGAACAGGGTTTGTTCTGCCTTGTGAGCTGGGAAAAGACAGTTGGAAATTCCTCGGTGTACAAATGTCACAGCAGCAGAATTCCCTGGTTTCCACCAGGAAGCAATAAAGCCAAGTTTGTGCTGAACCATTCCACAGTAACTGGCAGATTCCCACTGATAATGATTAGAGGGAAAACCTGGAGACCAGCAAATCCCCTTTCTTATCCCAGGAAAGCCTGGAARGASAGRGGAAAGCGATCCAGCTGAGGCTCCCATGGATGATGGAGGAATCACCCCAGGACAGAGGCYGTTCCAAAASAGATCCAGCATCTCCCTGTCAGTCCTGCTSGACGTGGCTGTYCAGCAAAACCCCATGAAYATTCTGGAGATGGGGAAAATTCCCTCCAAAGCCTGGCCCAGTGTTTCTCTGGCACGAGACACTTCCATGAGGTCACTGTTGGAGTTCCTCCCGTGTCTGGATCATTCACAACCAGAAATTAAACACTTGGTCTTTGGGATTGTGACCCCTCGTGTGTCTTACTCTGGTCTACCACGGGGCACAAGGGTCTTTGCATTCCCRCCGGCATCCTCCAGGAATTCAGGATACTGCAGCTTCCATGCTCCTTCCAAAACTGCAACACGGGAAAGTTTTGTTATCCCTGATTAATGATCAACTGTAACAAAAAATGATTCCAGGAATCCCTGGACTAAAACAGTCTGCTTTTTGATCTCCAGTCCTGGAAAAACACTGGATTCTGGGTAGGGTCAGAGGTCTGACACGTGGGGTGAAAACACTGCCTTTTTCCTGGGGTTTGCTGTGGGTGTCTCCTCACATCCAGCCATGGACTGCTCTGGAGGGCCAGGAGAGAAGAGTGAAGAACCCCCAGATTTTCACCCCTGCTTTGGAGATTCGTAGGGAATTCCCTGAAAGGAGAGAAGCCTTGGGAGCCTATGTGCACGATGATGCAGGCAGGAACACGAATAGTCTGAGGGGCTGCAAGCAAAAAGCCCTTTTTTGCCAGTCTCAAAGTTCCATTCTGCATCAATTTTCCTTGTTTACCCCTCTGGGAGTTCTCTCCATCCCATTCCAGGGGTTGTCTCCATTCCTGCCCAGCCTGCCATGGCCTCCCAAGAGCTTGTCAGTCCTGGAGATGAGGAAAAAGACAAAACCCATGGGAAGAGAAGCTCTGAGTGTCTTTTCTTGGCAAAGCAKCACGACAGCAACGTCCTCGACAGGTGCCAGGAAGCGAAGCAGAGGCAGAAAAAGCCCCATGTGTGGGAGAACTCTGCAAAACAGGATCTGCCAGACTTCCTCTGCGGGACAGCCATGCCCAGGGACCCRGGATGAGGGAGCAGGGCAGGCCCCACGCTTGGAGCAGCCCCGTTTGGACACAGCTTCCCTGCCGGCCCTCCCGAGCAGCACCAGGAGATTTCCAGCTGGACCTGCCTCCCTTCCTCCCTGTTTTCCACCCTGTGTCCCATCAATGTGTAAATATCTGCAGCTTGGGTTGTCCCTTTGAGAGGCAGGAGGGAAAATGACTGTGGCAGTGGTAAGTGCTCCTTCATTCCTTGATGCAGGGCTGCAGCTGGAATTGCCAATTTTCAGGACTGAAGTGTGCACAGGGTCAGGGTTCGTGTGGGTGCAGCTGCTCCTCTGCTGCTGTTCCCATTCCTCTGAGTGTTTAGTGGCATTCCCAGTGACCCATCCCAGTTTGGGGGGATTTTTAGGGCCGTTCTCTAGGAATTTGCTGCAGTGGCAGATTTCCCCAGGCTAATCTGCTCAGAACCCTCACACGGGACCTCAATTCCTTTCCAGCCTGMGTAATGCTTCTTACTGGATTTGATTGGATTCCTCTCTCCTCTCCTGTTGGGAAGGGAGGAGTGTGGATGGGGCTCTGCATTCACTTCATTTTCATCTTCTTTCTCAACTGAAGAAGCAAATCCATCTTGCACAGGGAGCCTGAGCCTCCTTGGAAGGGTGGARAGCAGAGAGGACATTTCTGCCCAATAGGGACACTTATTTGTGGGGGAATATTTGTGCTCTTGTTGTTCTCTCATCATGGGGTCAGGAATTACAGCACCCAGCTCCGGAACAAAAGCCTCTTATCCCCAAAAGAGATGGGAATTGTTTGGATGGCTTTGCACACACCCAGTCACCTCTTTCTTTATGAATCCTGCAGGAATTGCAGCTATTTCCCCAGTCTGACGTGGGAGGACATGGGGCTGGCAGGATTTGCAGTGAGGAAGGGACGGATGTCAGTCAGAGCACTTCCCAGAAGAGCCCTCTGCTCCCCTGGGCTTGTTTATCCAACAGGATTTCTAATCTGCCTTCTTCTGACTGTAAATGGCAATTTGCTGATGGTAGCAAGGCTCATCCCCCTCAGTACTTTCACATTTCATTCGGCAAGTTCATCCTGCCCTCTCAGACCTCAGCGTGGCCCTTGCCAGTAATGATTCAAGGTGGACAACACAGGATAATGTCCCCCAAAGGCCACCCAGCGAGGCTCCTGACGGCCAGATTCCCTCACGGAAAGACTGTGGGGTTGGGTGATGGGGTAGGGGAATGTGGTTGTGTGGTTTCTGCTCAATTCTGCTGATGTCCAGGCAGGATTTTGCTCTGAGGGGCAGCCTGTCGATCGTCCCATCCTGCCAGGACAAAGCCTGGATCCATAAGGCACCTGCACCTCCAGAAGTCGCTGAACACGRGCAAAATGAAGAACTGGTGCCTTGAAGGAGGAGCTGACTGAGAGCTGCTCCCATGCCGTGCCCCCTGCGACACCAAACCACCACGGGGGGACAAGTTCCCGAGTGTTCCAGGAGCGGGGAGGGAGCCGGCCCGGGTCAGGGGGGCTGGAGGAGCCCTGCTGGCGGCACAGGGACTCATTCCCTGCCCTCCCACTCACTCCCAGCTGCCGGGCCGGCCTCGCACAAAAACGGGGATTGTTCCTTGTGCTCCGGGCTTTGTTCCTGCTCACATGTTTGTGCCTTGGGACTGAGGGAGGGGGGAAAGCCTCAGATGCGAAGGGAACCCTCAGCACAGCCTACCTTAGAGGCAGCCTGGGTATAAAGCCCCAAAATGAGGGTTGGTGCCTTCCTGGCAGCCCGGACCAGGGAAAGAACCGGGAATGCCTCCCAGACTGGTCCAGTTTGCCCCTCTGCTGCGGCCACACCAGTGCTGAACCCGTTCCACCCCAGTGTGGTGGGTTTAGGACTGGATTTACCCCGAAGTGAAGCTGCTCTGGACCCAGGGAGGAATAAGAAGGTTGAAGAGCTGGGGCTGGAGAGACTCGAGCCGTCACCTGGGTGTTGAGGCCGATGGAAAATCGGCCTCACTCGGGTCTGAATTCCAGGCTGGGAGCAGCGAGCGGGGCTTGGCCAGCTCTCCTGCAGCTGCACTCGGAGTGGGGGCCAGGAGCCTCTCCTGATAGGAACTCCCAGCCCCACGCTGCTTCCCTTTCCTGTTGTGACTGGATGTGGGGCTGAGGGGTGCTCAGAGGCCAATCCATCACCGTCCCTGCTGCTTCCCCCCACCCACCGTGCTCAGAGCCTGGCAGCATTTACACGAGCCTCTAAAAATAGAGCACACCTAAAATACAGCTGATAGGAGCAGGAATTCTCCTGTGGGGTCGCTCCATTCCTGACCATCCATGGCTTGTGGCTCCAGGGAAGGGGGAATAACGCCCTGATGGGCCCTCCTGAGGCCACCACTGTCCGAAACAGGAGCCAGGGATGGATGGAACGGCGCTGTCCTCCAAATAAAAGTCATGACAGAGTGAACTCAGCCCTCCAAAGTCATGACAGAGTGAACTCAGCCCTCCAAAACCCACCCAGCACCCCGTCAGAGCCCAGAGCGTGGCACTAGGCTGTAAAACTGCCTGAGTTCCTGCCAGGACTCAAAGAAATCGGGGACAGAAGGTGAAGTAAGCAAAGCAGATGCCACGGCAGCCTCCTGGGGGAGGGAATCTGATCTCCTGTGCTTTGGTTGTTTCTTTGCTGGCTCCTCCCTGAGACTCCCTGCGGACAAACAAGGCTCTCCAAAGGCAGGAGTCTCCTCTGCAGCCCTGCAGGATGCTCCAAATTGTCTTTTCTCTCTCCCAGATGGACACATTAAGAGAACTACAACCACTGAGAGAGGCTGAGAGTTCTCAAGGCTGAGAACTCGCTGTTCAAGGGGAAGCAGCAGCTCCTGGYGTGGGTGGAAATTCCTCAGGAAACCCAGTTCTAAGGAGATTATCTTAAAATTGGCCTTTCCCATTTGTCTGGGCTTTCCTAACAGGATGGAGATAGGGCAAAGAAGTCAAGCAATAAGGAAAATGATCCACTCCAAAGAATAGCCTTTGGCTAAAAACTGACCACTACACCCAGACTCGCACTGCTTAGAAGTGGGTCCAATTCTCGGAGCTATTTGGGTTCCTGGCAAGAAAAGTGAGGCTTTCCCAGCCCAGATCCAGCTGGGAAAAAGGCAGTAAAATCCTGTCCTGTGAAGGAAATGCAAGCAGGGATCCAAAGTCTTGGAGAATCTCTGCTGGAGAGTCTCAGGGATAAACACGAAAGGTTCCCCCCTGTTCAGAGCCGTCGGACTCGTGCCCAGCTAAATCCAAGGAATTATGAGCTCCATGGAAAAGCTGGTTCAGCCAGGCTATAGGAATCTGTGAGCTGGATCAGCCACTCCTCCCGAGGTCCTCTGTGTGTGACTGGGCAGCTCTGAAGCTTTTAACAGAAGTTTTGCAGTCTCTGGAAAGAGATGCTGGTCCTAAGGACTCGGGGGGGGGCCCATCCATGTTTGTGCCCCCATTCCTGGGCAGTTCTTGGCACTGTGGAATCACATCTTTACATACAACATCCCCYCATTTATTTATGGCAGCTCTGCCACTGCAAACAGGGATTGGGAACATCGGTCTGGAAGAGCCTCCAGAGGTCCATCCGTGTCCTCCTCGCCCGGTGTTGGGGTTGGGGTTGCACAGGCAGGGTGTGATTTGGGGGACTCTGTGCTTTGGACACCCCAGGAGGGCTGGGCCTGTGTCCTGCCTGGTTGTTTGGGGGGATCCCACCCTGCTCCTCCTCCTTGTCCTGGCTGAACGCTGAGGGTGCAGCAGAGGCAAAGAGCTCCCTGGCAGCTCCTCCCTGGCAGGGCAGCTGATGCATGAGGACAGCACTGGCATCTCTGCACAGGGGTGGGGGGTGCGTTCTGACAACCCAACACTCCTAACTCAGCTGCTGCACACCCAGGGCAGCCCTCACAGGAACGGGGACAGACAGGGCTGGGCTATTTCTGACCTACCTGACAGCAGGGGAAACCCAGGAGCCTCTGAACGAGAGATGACCCACGTTGTCTTCTGCTGTCTCTCCTGGCTTACCCTGTGTGGGGTGTTCTGCCCCAGCTMTGAGCAGTTACCAAAGGAATTTCAGCAGTTCCAGGCAGGAGCAAGGAGRAAATGAAACCTCTGGGCTGGAGGTACCCAGAATTCAGGGCTGAGAGCTCAGGCTGCTGCTGCACTTCGCCCCAGAAGGGGCTGTGTTCTCGTGCTGCAGGACTTTTTAGGGTGCTTTGGGATAAAAGAGATCATCTATAAGCTAGACCTTACCTCACTGTGGAGTCATTCCTGGGCCCTGCTCATCCTCTGAGAAACATAAAACTGGTGAATGCAGCGAGTAAACACATCTATTTTTGTAGTTTGTCTTCCAAGTCAAACAAAAATAAGAGATGACTTGAGGCTGAGCCCTCCAGGACACACTGGTAACTGAGAAGTGGCAGCTCGGGGCCTGACCCCGGGCTGGGAGTCAGGCTGGCATTTCTGGGGTCAGGGAGGTGAAGTTGTGCCCTCCAGCCATGAGCCTGCAGCTGACAGAAGTGAAGTGTGGGGCGGGGGGGGCAGCTGGATGAGCTGTGCCTGGTCAGTTTGGGGGAAAACCTGGAGCCAGTTGCGGGTGATGCTGGAATTCCTGTTGCTCTCAGCATCCTCTGCATCCAAACCGGGCTGATCAGAGCTGGGCGAGGTCTGACCTTCCAGCCCAAGCCTTTTCCAGTGGGATTCCTGGCTCCTTGGGGGACTTCCCACCTGTGCTGGGGCTGCACAAGCCTTCCCCGGACTTCCAGGGGAAGTTTTCCCCCTCCTCATCCACCCCAGCGCTGCGAAGCCGCTCCGCTTCCTTTCCAAACGGGGAATTTCCAAACTGCCATATATAGATCCCCCTGCAAACAAACCCGCCTATGTGGAGCTGAAACAAGGCTGTGTTCCCAAAAGCCTGTTTGTTCCAGCTGCAGCCGTTTGCCTCAGAGAGAGGATATTGCATCTCTTCAGAAATTGGGGATTGTTTACATCCCCGGAATGTCGCGGCGGCTGCGGGAAAACCTTCCCAGGGACGGGGCACRGAGGGGCTGTGCTCTGTGAAATACCTGAGCCCCAGCAATAGCACAGTCAAAATACAGGGGATTGGGTGGTGGTGGTTTTATTTGGGGTTTTTTGGGTTGTTTTCTTACAATTATCCATTGTTCCTGGGCTCTTCTGCAGCTTGGCGTGGGGAGAAGGGAATTCCCTGAGGGAATTTTGGCCCAGTCCATGGCAGGTGGAGAACAGGAGCTTAGAGGTGATGGGGAACTGAGCCTGGGCTGGGATTCTGATCTCATTTAAACAGGAGCAAATCTGGAGTGACACCTCAGGCCTCAGAGTGCAGGATGGATCCAGGAAAGAGTCAGCATGCACAGGCACCAGGCTTACTGGAAACAGGATTTGCCAATTCCTGTAAAGTTTAAAAATAAACCCAAACCCTGTAAGATCTAATTATTTTCCAGGCTGCTTTTTCCTGCTTCCACCTATCCCGGCAGGACWTAGAGGGAGATAAAGGCTGAAGTGGCTCCAGGCTGCAGGGTGTGAGGCTGAACGGCATCCACAGGGATCAACTGGCAGAAAAGGGAATTATTCCAAGGTGAGCAACACTTCCTTGGGAAGTGAGTAATGGAAGGAAATCATCTCCATATATCCACCAGCTCCGATCAAGGGGCTCTGAATGTGCATCTGAGAGCCCTGGGAGCCAGACCCAGAGCATTTCTAGCCCACTTTTTCAGAATGGGTCTGGAGATGGGGCAGAAGGAGGATGGGATGGCATGGAATGGAATAAGATGGGATGGGATGGGATGGGATGGGAGCAGGTGGAGCAGGTGATGAGAAGCAAATGGTTTGCAATGGGGCAAAGAAAAATGGGCTGAGCAAATGGGCTACAAACGCTCTGGGTCTGGCTCCCAGGGCCCCCAGCTGCGCATTCAGAGCCCTTGACTGGAGCTGCTGGGTGCGTGGAGATGATTTCTTTCCATGACTTGCTTCCTCCAGCCCATCCCTTCCACATCCCAGCTCCAGAATCCAGCCAGTGGGAGAACGGCAAGGACAGAAACACAAGGATGGGCAAGTCCTGAACTGAGCAGTGGTTTAGAAACCTTTTGMCTTCTTGGCTGCCCTCGGGGTCAATACAGCAGCCTCTGACTCAGATGTGAACCYGTGCAGCAGGAATTGATGGATTTGCTCAGGCTGGTGGATCAGGCCACGGTGGGATTTGCTTTGCTGTGTGATTTTCCCCTGGAAGCTCCCTCGCCACCTGAGACTGCAGCTCCACTGCCTCAGGATCCTCCTCTCGGGGGGGATCCCAGGAGTCACAGGCTCAGTGTGAGAGCAGGGATATCCCATTCCCCTGAGCAGCTGGGATAATGCTGATTCCAGCCTGGAGGAACCACTGGGCGAGGCTGGAACTCACACGGGGCTAGGAGGATTGGATGGTGGATGAGTTTGGATACAACTTTTTTCCATTCCTTTGCCCTTAACTCCTGTTAAGTTCTTTTACACTTCCCAGGGGAGAGAAAATAAAATAGGAGGAAATATTGCTCACCACTGTCTGMGATCCTACAGGCTCCTAAACATCCCTTCTCTTCAGCCTGTCCTGCTGGTCACTCCCCATGTTAARGAGAGGATGATTGCTGGGTCTCTTCACAATTGGATAAAATTTTCCAGCTTTTCCCTCTGCTAGCAACATCCTGGACCTGTCCAGAGGCAGCACATGTGAAAACCTACAGCGGGAAAGGGAAAGGGGACTGTTGTCACCTCACCTGACAAGCAGGAGCCAAATGCAGACGCAAAGAGGGCAGCACAGGCAGGAGAAGGGGAACTGGGTTGGGTCTGGTTTATTTTCTGGCAGAAATGTCCTGCACACAGGGGCAGGGAGAGGCTGAACCTCGGGATCTTCGGTATTTTCTCCCTGCCCCTCACCCAGCGAGAGGCTTGTCACGGGTTTATCTTTAGGCTCTGAGCCCCCTTTGACTCAGAACCCCAGACCCGAGCTCCTATTTAACACCACGCTGAGGGACACGATCCGTGGGCTGTTCCCGTGCCAGCTGCAATTCCCAGTTTTGCTCCCTGCCCTTTCCCATCCCGGCAGCAGCTCCTTCCCGCAGGCTCTGCCTGTCCGGGTGACTCCAGCACCCTTTCCCAGGGGACACAGGCTCCGTGAGTCCCCCAGCCCCTGGGGCACCCGGGGCAGGCCACGCTGGGTAGCACTAGGACCTGGGGCACGCTCCTCCCAGAAGATTAGCCAATATTCCCAGGGGCAGGGCAGCTCCCCAGCCTTTCTACTTTTTCTTTCMTTTATATACGTGTTTCTCCTTCTTCTAGCTCATTCCAGAGCGGAGAGTTTTGGATTTCTCGCAGCTTTTCTCTCCTTTTTCTTCCCCTCCCGGTAACTGGCCTGCCGCCAGTGTCTCTCAGGGCCAAAGTTTTATCTATAGGGATATATTTTTCAAAGCAGCCCAGCTGCACTCAGACTGGATCCCCGCTCCCGGGGCAAGCTTAGCTCGGCGGAGGAAGAGCAGCAGGAGCGCCGAGTGTGCCTCTGCTCCAGCTATTCCTGTCAAGATGGATTTACGACTTTAAAAGGAGTGGGGCGGGGGGGGGGGGGGGGGGGGGAGAGAAGGAAGGAAAATTGCCTCCAGGAGCCAGAGCTTGCACCACAGCCCGGCCAAACACACGGCAAGGAGCAGCCGGGGATCTCCAGGCATGAGCAGCGTGGAAGGGGGATCAGCCTGGGATCTGGTGGAGCCGTGCTATGACTGATCCTGAGCTTTCCGTGTGCCCCACAGAGCCCGGCCCGTGGATCTGAGGTAGCTCGCCCAGGACCAGGCTGTGCTATGCTGGCCAAGGCAGTGCTCTCCCTCGCTCTGTGGCTGCGGTTTGCTGCAGGACAGGACACACCTGAGCCAGGTGAGTGCCTGCAAAGGCAAAGGCGTTGCTGTGGTGCTTTACCCCGTTTCATGCCTCCTGCTCCTCAGAGTTTCTCCTGAACCCTTTTTCAGAATAAAAGCTGAGGCTGCAGTGCTGCTTTGGGTGTTTGGATGCACTYGTGTGTTCCTTTGCTGGCACGAGGACCGAACAAACAAACAAACCTGCCTGGAATTGCCTGTTAGAAAGCGATTTTGTCGTGTTTGTGTCCAGTAGGGAGAAGGAAACTGTTTCAGAAATTCGCAGAGTTTAGAGGAATCATATGGGAAAAGTCYTCCCTCCTCACTGTGGACTGGGGGACAGCATTGAGAGAAATCAAAGCAGTGATTAACACTGTGTTCTCTCGCTAATCTCTGTAATTCAATCATTACAGCTCCTCTTTAAAATGCTTTCTCTTGGATGCTGCTCATGGAAAGTGATTCTGGGTCAGTCCTGCAGAGCTGACAGCGGGGAAAGGGATGTGGAGGAGATGGATGTCCCCTTCCTGGTCCCTGGGCAGGGACTTATCCCACATCGTGGTGGCTGAGCTGCTGCAGTTCAGTTTGTTCTGCCTTGTGCTCACAAGYAGAGAAGGTTCCGTGACCTCAGGGCTGGTTGTGTTTGGTTTTCACTGCACCTGGGAAGTGCAATCCGGTGGGAAAGGAGAGTGAACCTCGTGTCTGCCTGGACAGGAGCTGCTCAGACCAGCCTGGATTGATGGGGTCTGATGCTGCTCCTGGCACAGGGAGCAGGCTGGGGCTGCTGCTCAGATCCCTCACAGGGASCTGGATCCTGCCCCTCAGTGTCCCAGGCCGGGTCAGGAATGGTGCTGCTGCTTCTGGCACTGTCACGGTGCTCGAAGTCCACACGGACAGCAGCAATTCCTCTGGTCCTGCCCCTCTGCTGCCCTGGGAGTGTGTGGCATTCTCCCAGCCCGGGCTCAGAACAATGCTCAGACCTTCGGGGTGTGTGACCAGGCAATCCACGGCATTCCAGGAGGATTGTGCCCTGCTCCAGAGGCAGAGGCGTGTGCTGGGTTATTGATGGGCTGCCTTTGGCCGAGCACCCTGAGAGGAAAAGGACCTGCTGGTCAGGAGATGCCCATCCCAGCCTGGCAGGGCTCCTGGCAGGGGCTGCTGCTGGTCCAGAGGGGCTGTGGGGCTGTGCCACGGGCACACAGGGACAGTTTGGGAGGTCGGGATGCACATCCAGAACCCTGTCTCCCTGGGGCTTGAGTGAATGTGTGTGACCATGGCTTCGTTCTCAGCTGCAGTGGACAAAGTGGGGAAGCTGCTGGGTGGCCAGTGGTGCTTCCACACGCTCAGGAAYGATTGGATTGTTCTGGACAAGGGGTATTGGCTTTGTGCACCAAGGCATCACCAGTTCCTTCACTTCCCTCTTTGGGTCCRGATTCAGATCTATGTTGCATCGATGTAAAGTAAAACCTTTTGATAGTTTGGGCTTGGATAAATGGAATTTGATTGTCGTTTCCTGGGCTGGCACCAGCAGGAAATGATGGGGATGTTGCTGTCCCTGTGGGTGCAGTGAGTGAAAAATAGACACGGCCCTACATTTTGCAGGGGATCCTGCACTTACTGATCTCCGAAGCACTGGCAYAATTCCATGATTCCAGACCTCTTGATAAAACAGCAGAGAGAGTGAAACTCCCCAAAAGATCATGAGGCATGGCAGCACAGCTTCCCTYCTGCTGTTGGGATTTGCCTGAAGGGCCATTTCTCAGCCTGCAGTCTGTGCCACGGATGAGCTGGAACCTGCCAAGGCAGTTTGGGCTTTTAGTCACACAAAACTTTGTGCTTGGTGGGGCTCAGCTCCTTAACCCAGCAGGTGCCCTCCCCATCTCCACGGCACAGTGGGCTCTGAAGTGTAAAACCCCTCCTGGACGGCTTGGGGGGACACCTCTGTGCCAGGGAAAGGCGCTGCCTTCCTCCTCCTGCCTCTCACCGTGCTCCAGAGCGGCCCCAGGGAAGCCCAGCCCGYGTCCCTCGGCCCCAAAGCTGCCTCCCCTCGTAGCAGGACTCCTTCCCTCGCGTGGCCAAGCGGCGGGAGGAGAAGACAAGCGTGGGATGTCAAACGCAGTTAACGGAGACAGGACGTGATCTCTTTTGGCTGTAACCGAGCTCCGCGAGCTCCAAGCCCGTGTAAATGGGGCGTGTGTTGGGCTCCCGGCTGAGAGYGTGGGGAGCGCCGCGAGCGGATGTCTCCTGTCAGCATCACGGGGAAGTCTGGCCAGCTGTTTTCCTCCTGGAAAAGCCAACAGGCAGCGTTGCGTTTCCACAGCGACGGTTTGCTCCCAGGTCAGCCCCTTCAAAACACTTCTGACGGGAGTGCACTGACCCGGCATCACGCAGGGAGTGACGGCAGGGCCCTGCCGTGTGTCCCGGGTCGTTCCCTAGGCTCAAGCAGAGCGCAGGGATATGAGGTCTGCAGAGCTATTCCAAGCAAAGACCTGACAGTCCAGGAGGCAGGGAACTGCTCACGGATTCCCCTTCCCTCCAAATCCCACTGAAAAGTGAGAAATCCTCACGTGGCACCTTGCCAAGCAGCCCAAATTCAGGAGAGTGCCTGAAAACTTGCGTAAGCAGGGATTTGCTGGTAACAAAGCTCRCCACAGCCCCACCTCTGGCACGGATGGCATGTTTGGCTTGGATGCAGGACAAGGAGCAGGGAGAAGGACGAGGGAATGGAAAGCCTAGACCTGCAGGAGGGGGATGATGCAGTGTCCAGTCGCTTTCCAAGCACTGCCACGCTCCTGGTGGAGTGTGGGTTTTTTTATGGATTCTTCCTGCTGAACGGGAGGAATTTGTTTCCATCTCAGGCAGGACTGAGCGTTACAGGGAGGTAACTGTGATGGTGTTTGGCTGCGTGAAGGATGAGCCTTCTACCCCACCCACAGATGGCCCCTGCAGCTCCAGCCCCTGCCCACCAGTGGGTTTAGCTGCGAGATTTGTTAACCAGCTGTTGTTAASCAACCCAGGCAGAACCCTGTGGAGCCAGGCTGCAGCTCCTCCTCRTGAGCACAGCTATTCCCAGCAATGTGTGACGGGGAAAACCAGCTTTTAAGGGATGCTAATGGGATGCCCGGCTCTCCCGGTGCTGCAGGGCACAGGAGGACACGGCTGTGACTCTCCTGTGAGGTTCTCCTTTGAGCAGAGTTTCACACTGGTTCCCACCCGGGTGTTCCCCGTGCAGGTAGCTCTGGCTGCAGAGGGATTCCTGCTCCCTCGGGCTGAATTCCCAATTCCCCTCCCAGTGCTTGTGCAGATGACCCTGTTGTTTACAGCTTGTGAGCAACGTCCTTTGGCTGTTGATCCCTGCCTTGCCAGGAGCTTTCCCAGCTGTTTGTTGCAACATTTGGGAAGCGAGCGACCTTCTCAAACTGGTGAGGAGCAGGGGGGAGGAMCAAAGATTTCCTGTTGCCAAGACCTCTCCCTGTGTCCTGCCAGCCAAGTCGGTGGCTTGTACTCCTTCCAGCAGAGGGGAGAAGCTCAGAGCCATGGTTTGCCTTGCCTTGTGCAGCCAGCAGCACGAAGCCAAGCCCTGCTGGAATGCCACTGGGAGTTGTGGGATCCAGTGGCAGGGAGGTGGAGGTCACAGTTCAGCTCCGCTGGGTGATGTGGTGATTCCTGGGCTTCACTTTCATTTTCTGCTCAGCTCTGGAGGCCAGGGCACTGCGGGGGTGTGTCTGTGGCACAGGGCTGAGCTGGGCTGGGTCACACGGATCTGGCTGTGATCCAGGTGGGTTGCAGGTCTCCTGACTTCTCCTGGCCTCTCCAGCCTGGTCATARARTCAKGGRATGWTWYRGGTTGGAAGRGRCCTTGAAGATCATCTCATTCCACTYCCTGCCATGGGCAGCGACAYCTTCCACTAYCCCAGGTTGCTCCAAGCCMYGTCCAACCTGGCCTTGGACACTTCCAGGGATGGGGCAGCCACAGCTTCTCTGGGCAGCCTGTGCCAGGGCCTTAGCACCCTCACAGAACTTCTTCCCAATATCCCATCTAAACCTCCTCTCCATCAGTTTGAAGCCATCCCCCCTTGCCCTGTCATTACAAATCTTTGTAAATAGTCACCTCCAAGTAACTTTAACATTCTCCCTTTCTGAAGGCTCCATCTGATCTCTCCTGTTGTTTCAGGAGATTTGCTGTGGCTCTGCCACCTCAGCCAGCTTCCCTTCCTCGATCCTGAGGTTTGGCACCAGATAACCAAGCTTCCCAGCAGGTTTTGGGTTCACATCCTTCCACTAACGCCGCTCCCTCTCTCTCTCCCCTGCCAGGTCCCCAGCCACCCATTTCCAACACCGAGGGAGACCTCCTCTTGCTGCTGGACAGCTCTGCCAGCGTCTCCCGCTATGAGTTCTCCAAGGTCAAGGAATTCATGTGGGACCTTTTGCACCCTTTCACCTTCGGCCCCAGGGACGTCCAGACCAGCCTCATCCACATCAGCACCACGCCCGCCATGGAGTTCCCGTTTGACCGGCACCCGACCGGCGGCAGCCTGAGGAAAGCCCTCCGGGACACGCGGCAGCGCATGGGCGACACCAACACMGGCAGGGCTCTGGCCTACGCCAAGGAAAAGCTCTTCAGCGGCGAGGCCGGCGCCCGGCCGGACGTGCCCAAGGTGCTGGTGTGGGTGACCGACGGCTTCTCCACGGACGACATCTCGGAGCCCACGCGGCTGCTGAAGGACGCGGGGGTCACGGTGTTCATCGTCAGCACCGGCCGGGGGAATTTCCTGGAGCTGTCGGCCGCCGCCAGCCAGCCCTCGGACAAACACCTGTACTTTGTGGACGTGGACGACCTGCCCATCATCACCGAGGAGCTGCGGGATGGGATCCTGGGTAGGATGGGCTGGCGGGCGCTGGGAGTTGGCGGCGGGGCTGGGGATGGGTTGAAGTTTGGCTCTGCGGGGCGGGCGGTGGGGGAATCCCCCAGATCCCACGGTCGTCCTGACCCACAGGTGCTGCCCTGGCAAACTGAGGTGTTTTGTCCACAATGCYACAGGTCCAAGTATAAAGCAAAGCCTCTGGGAGGTCAGGGACAAATATATTCCCCTCTACGACTGAGTGGGACAAACTCCCTTCTGCAGGGCTGTGTGTGAGATGAACTCGTGTTTGTGAGGAGTTCAGCTGGCAGTGAGGAACTCGGGCAGCATTCAGAATTGTCTGAATTCCTCAAAACCCCACAAGTCTTTGGAATGAGTCATGCAGGTCAGGCATCTGCACAATCCAGGCAGAGCACGAAAATGCCCCCACCTGCACAGGCTGTTAACCAAAGGTTTCCCGAGCAGGTGGTGATTTCACCTCAGCGAGAGCTGCTGACTGTGGACACAAAGAGCCTGAGCCCCYTGAGCTGATTTTCACATTCAGGGTGATTTTTTGCTCTCCAATGCTGTCTGGCTCCGTGCCAGCCGATGGAGGTGGAGGACGCAAACGTGTTGAACACATCACACACCCAGAACGGGATGTGTGTGCCTGGCAAGGATTTGGTCCTGTTGGCTCCCTCCAGCTCTTGTCTAGGATAAGTCTGACTCCCCAAATGCACCAGCAAGGGCTGGCTGAGATCTCCAAYTCCTGCAGTTGTTCCCTTACAAACTACAATTAAGGATGGTGCTYGCTGTCAGCATTGAGACTATAGGAAAGGAATGTTTTTGTTCCATCAATCCCCTGTTGTAACGTGTTCCACATCCGCCAGATCCATAGCCTGACTTGGCCAGCACAGCCCTTGGAAGAACACCCCAGCCCTGCCTCGTTGGGCTCAGCAGGCCAAGTGCTACCTCTCTGTTTCTCCCAGGGTTGTTGTGCTGGTTGCTGTGAGAGGGAACAGGCAGCAGAGTGGATTTTACAGCACTCCAGGTTTTTAGAGCATCCAGGAAAGGGTCTGAGGTGATCCAAAGGCATCATCTGAGCCACAGGACAGGCTCTGGAAGCCAAGGGCAGATCCTGCTGATCTGCTGCACTGCCGTCGAGTGGGACTGCCCCTGGGGTTTGCCCCAGCCTCCCCGATGCCTCTGGATTTGTTTGGAATGCTGAGGGAGTTAYGAGGACTTTGCACACTTTCCACAGATTTTCTGGAGGTTTTCCCTCCATTGGAAATCCTGATTTAATTCCTTATTTGTCTTTTGCTGTGGGAGGTGGCTTCAGTGTCCCAGTAACCCTTTCCACAGAACCCTCTGGGTGTAGCAATTCCTTCGTGTTTCCAATCCCAATCGTTTAACAAACCACACCCACGGACTGTTTTCTCCCCCAGGCACCCATTTCTCTCCCATGTGGGAATTGGGCAGCACCAAGAGCCCTGCTGCTCTCCCAGCCACCCCACACACCCCCAGGTATTTCATTTCAGTGGTCATAGTGCATCCTGAATCCAGATTATATAAAATAGCATCCCCAAAATGAGAAATCTCCTGCAGCACAAGGCTGTCTGGAAGATCAGAAGATCTGCAAAGGTCACAACTACCCTGCTGTGCCTGAGGGCAGCGTTCTGTGCACCCACCAGGTCTGAAAGCTGCTAGGCTGGGATTTCAGTGGAAGGTGAGATTCCCACGTGAATCCAGGGGCTGGTGCCTCAAGCAAAGTGCCAGACATCGGTAACATCACCTGAGTTCACCTTAATAAAGCCACATTTGTCCATTCTTCCCTACCTGGAGGCGGCAGCTCCCAGTCACCACCGCTCCTGGGATAGCAGGGACAGGCAGGATCCTTGGCAGGCAGAAATGAGGCCTTTCCAACTCTGGAATGGCCCAGCCTGGTTTAATTATCACTGCTATCTTATCTTCATCTCCTGCTACTGTTAAAAAACAGTGAAGGCTTTTTTGGAGGCACAAACAAGCTTTGTCAAGAGCTGCTCTCCTCCTTCCATCTCCTTTCCAGGAACGGGCCGTTTTGTGCCTGCTCCACAGATATTCCAACACAAAGGTTCCTGCCAAGTTACTGCTGCCTCAGGTGGGCTGAGAAGCCTCCGTGGAACAGCTCAATCTCCACAGAAAGAGACTCCTGAGACGTGAAACAGCTCCAGTGCTGCTGCTACGTGGAGGGATGCAAGACAGGGACTGTGGATGGACGGGTGTGTCCACTCCCTCCTTTTCCTTGGCACAAGGAGTGTGCAGAGTGCAGCAGGAACAGCTCCCAGCCAGCCTGGCTGTGGCACAGCTGGCTCCTGGCAGGGAGCTCCACCCTTCCGAGTGGGAAGGGAAAGGACTCAGGCTGTGGAGGAGCTCAGTTCCTTCCTTTGCATCTCATATGGTGCCCCAACATGTGGCATTTGGGGCTCTACGTGTGGCATTTGGGGCTCTCTCTGGGGAAGGACCCCCCAGCCTTGTGAAACCAAGGCATTCCCCCGAGGGAATGTGCTTCTGTGCTTCTGTGCCTGCACCCACTTGCTCTCCCCTCAGCCCGGCTGAGCTGACGGCTGCTGACTTGTTCCACCCTTTGGCATCACCTCCTGAGCCAAGTTTTGCAGGAGCCTACGTGCCCAGCAGGCCCAGAACATCAGCCACTTGCCACGTGCGTCCAGGGCAATGCATTTCTGACCTGAAATGAGGTCCTGGGGAGCTCCTGCTGCAGGGAGGGCTTTGAGCCTGGAGTGCTCTGATGGTCTCACCTGGCACTGAGCCCAAGCAGGTGAGCAGAGGGAGTGACCTCAGAGCCTCAGTGTCCACCCTGGCAATGGAGAAGTGTTGTCCCCCCTCCCACAATCGGAGCCTTCCCCCCACCCACATCAAAGCAAGGAAACAGAACCACGAAACAGAAGGGATTTGTCCCAAATGCCAGTGCAGCCTCTCAGAGAGGCGACCACGGGCCCAGACTAGGACAGGTTCACCTCCTGCCTGGCTGCATTTCTTGCACCCATCATGAAACCAGCAGCATTCCTGACCTCTCCAGAGTCCGTGGGATGCCAACAAACTTGTGACAGTTGAGGAGGCAGGAGGTGGAAGGAAAGTGTGTCACAAGCTGTCTCTGAGTGTCCCTAGGCAGGCCCTGGCTGGGCCTGGCACAGGATATTAACTTGCTGCTTCCCTCTGGGAACAAGGAGGGGCTGGGAAGCACACTATGGACATCTATTTTCTGGGGTTTATTGCCCTCTTTATATGCTCAAGGCATCTGGGGTCTGGCAACAAGGGGCAGAGCTGTTTGCTGTGGGCTTCCTGCCCCCTGGCCTTTGATCCGCCCCGTTTATTCAGTGTCCCTCCCTCCAAGCTCACTTATTTCCATTCCCTGAGCTTTTGGCAGGACTTTTGGCAGGACTGAGGCTTTTCCTGTGCTCCCTGTTCCTTCGTGGCTTGGCCACTGGTATTTGTGGGGCTCAGGGAAGGGTGCAGTGCCCCAGGACTCCTGATGCTGCCTCCCAACCTCCGAGTGGGTGGAGTGCTGCTGGCTGGGATGGGATGGGATGGGAGCAGACAGGGCACRGAGCAGGGAAATGTTCCTGCCTGCCTGGGAGAGCCAGGGGACAGCTCAGAGGAAAAACTGAGGCTGTTTTATTTGGTACGGGGAAGTTGGCAGGGCCTCGGAGCAGCTCGGAGGAGGAGAACTGGTCCTCTCCCAGTTAAAGGACAAGTTTGGGAGGGCAAAGCAACCCCATCTTGCAGGTTTGGGAGGAATTTTGTGCCTCCTTTTGCCTCTGTGCAGTGGGGAGCCAGTGAGAACTACCTACAGTGCTCTGTATTTAACATGAGCTGCAAGGTTCCATCCTAAGGTTTTAGGAGCACTTCAAAGCTCAGCGTGCTCTTAAAAATCCTGTAAAAACAGAAGAGCATCTTGATGTCTCCCTACGTCACTTCCCTGGAGCTAAAAACAAAGTCCTGTGTGTTTCTGCCCCTCCGGGAGACCAGAGAACAGTGGAATTCTGCCCAAAATGGGCTGGGAGGGCCACGCATGTCGGAAGGATCAAGGAGCAGAGGGAGCTGGGGGAGCTGCCCAGCATCACAAGAGGTATTTGTGCCTGGCATTTGGGGTCTAGAACTCAAAGGTAGCACGAGCCTTGAAGAAAACCCTCTGTGCAGGGGCAGGGAGAGGTGAGGCGGCACAAGAGGGCTCTGAATGTTGAATGTCACCAAACAACAGAGCTCTGTGAAACCCTGCGGGGAGTGACCTCAGCCGGGGTGAATCCAGCTGGCTCAGCAGTGCTGGGCAGTCCCCAGTTCTGCCCCTTCTCCCTGGCCACTGGGCACTGGCAGAGAGCRGGGAGGAATGGAGTTCTTCACACTCTGGGCTGCTTCACATCCAGGACACCGTTGAGTGGTTTGGTTTCCCTGGTGGGTGATTTCCGCAGGGATTTCCACACCTTGGTGACTTCAGGTGTCAGTGTTGCTTCCGGCTGCATCTCCCACCCAGAAGGGCTGGGACTGCAGGTGTTCCATGTTCTGGGCAGTGATGTCAGCAGGGATTTCTTGCCACTGTTCCTCTTCCAGATGTCATCCGGGCCAACCGGCTGCACGCCACAGACATCACCTCGAGCAGCTTCCGCCTGATGTGGCCCAAACTCCTYTCCCAGGAAACCGGCTACTACACCCTGGAATATGCCCCAACAGCTGATCCAGCAGGGAAGAGGACAAAGCAGGTGTCTGGGGCTCACACCAGCCTCGTGCTGAGYGACCTCGCACCAGAAACCACGTACGAGGTGGCTCTGATTCCTGAATCCAACGTGCACTACTTCCCTCCCCAGACTACGAGGGTGACTACGCTGGCAGGTAAAATGGGCACGGCTYGGACACATTCCCTCGCTCTGGGAACAAGGACATGCCTGTCTCCTGCCTGAGGCTGCAGCTAGAGGAGAGGAGTGTGCTGGAATGACCTAAGGGAAATCTCTGTTCGAGGGGGAAGGAGAGGGCGAGCACTCCGAGCAGGAAGCAGCCCCTCTGTGCAGTCACTTGGGCCAGAAAAGAGCTCAGATTTAGGCTGGGTAGCAGCAAAAAGGTGGCAAACTGAAAACCTGAGCAGGGGTGGCAAAGTCAAGGTGGACTTGAATAGTATATAGAATAAACATAGAATATTTATAGAATAGAATATTTATTTTCTGCATGCAAGAACAGTTCTGGCTGAGTTGTTCTGCCCAGGTAGAGAAACCCTTTTCTTTGGGCTGTGCTGACTTGGATGGGTTGATTTTTCTTCCACATCCTGCAAGCCCAATATGGTGCAGGTCAATAACGCTCCTCTGGCAGCATTCCTATGCCTTGGATTACATCCTCACTCACAGCTCTTCCCATTGCTTCCAGAGGAAATCAGCCCAGTTCARGTTCTCATCTCAGAGTCCGGACCACGCAGCTTCCACGTGAGCTGGGCTCCTGTGCTGGACAGCGTGGTCAGCTACCAGATCCTGTATGGACCACTCCCAGGGAACTCCGTGAAGGTGCTGGAGGTGGATGGGGGGCAAAACAGCACCGTGGTGGAGCACCTGGCACCCAACACCACCTACCTGGTGACAGTGACTGCACTCTACAGGTCGGGGAAGGAGAAATCCCTGTCAGCCAAAGCCTGCACCCAGGAAGGTGAGTGAGCAGCACTCAGGGGAGTGGCAGCACCAGGAGTGTCTGATGTCTCTCTGTGGCTCTGCAGTGTCCCTGTGTCTGTGTATGGATCACCTGCCTCTAGGCGAAGCCAGAGACTCGGTGGATCCAGGCACTGGGGTAGGATAACAGGGGAAAAGCTGCATCAGCAGCYCTGGATGTGCCATTAGGATGTAGCAGATGTGTAAAGACTGAAAGGGAATCAGACACCCAGAGTGACAGCTGCTGATGGGGTATGGCCGAGCTGCTGGTGCAGTCACAACCAGGCCTGGAGATCCAAGAATCTCCCTAAGGAAGAAAGCAAGCTGCCCTTCCTTGCCTGCCTCTTTTGTATCTGTTCCTTGGTGTGGTTTGGCGTCAGAGGGTTAAAAGTTTAATTGGCAGAAGCTTGTGCTCTGCAGAAGAACCCGTGAAGATATTGCAGGTGGCAAAGTCTGGCTCTTACCAGGACTCCAGAGGAGCTCAGGGGATGGCAGAGCTGAGCGCGTGGGAGGTGACAGCCAGGGTGTAACAGTCCGGAAAAAAGCATTTTGTGCTGGTTAAGGGCAAAGTCGAGGACTAATTAGGCCAAGCTCCTTCAGTGGGGAGATGCAGAGTGCTTTTATCTCTACACCAAGCCCAGGCCGGCTGGCAGCCCCTTCTCAGCATCCCCCTCGGGAGGAGCAGGGAGCAGGGCAGCAAGGCTCGCTCCGGACCCATGCCCTGCAACAACACGAATCTTCTCTCCCCAGASGGCTCCAAGGTGAGGCACCTGCGCTTCGAGGACGCGGGCCCCACCAGCCTGAAAGCCTCGTGGGACTCTGCCGACGGGGCGGTCCTGGGCTACCGCGTGCGCTGCCGGCGCCAGAGCGGCCCCTCCTCGGTGCTCAGCGTGGCCCCGCAGGTGCGCAGCGTCCTCCTCACGGACCTGGCCTCGGGCAGCACCAACGAGGTGTGCGTCAGGCCCGTGTACAGGAACCGGCCCGGCCGCAGGCTCTGCCGCGTGGCGCGCGTGCAGCCAGGTGAGCTGGCCGAGGGCCCTGAGGGGCCCCGGGGCCGCGGAGGAGCCCCCAGGGCTGGGATGGTCTGTGCTCGCCACCTGTCCCGCTTCACCCGTCCTGCTTCGCCCCCAGTCACCCACCCGAAAGGGACTGACCGAAGATGGGCTCTTTGCCCCGTTTTTAGGAGTAAGACTCCTCCTAGTGGAGTTTATTGCAGGCAGGAGGAAAAGTGTGCAGTGGAGGTGGTCCTGGAGCTGCTTTGGGGGAACGAGGGTGGGAAAGCTGCTAAAAGCTGGCACGGGCATTGGAAGTGCAGTTTAAAAGTCATTTGAAACATTGGCTTCAATTTCCAACGTGGCAGGGGACAGGTAACTACTAAAGCCACTTATTAAGACACAACACATCTGCTTTCTTCCTTCTGCTGCCCAGAAGCCACTTTCTGTCACGGAACATAAAGGGATTCGTGACAAGATGGAGTAAGAGCTAACCAGAAGCTGTGGGGCAGTGCAGGAGCACGGCCTTTTTCCCAGCAAGGGGCTGGAGTGAGAGTAAAAACGACCACAGGRGTGAGATCTCTGACTCAGATTCAGAGAATGAGTGGATAAAGCTGACATTCTAATCCTTGTGTTCTTCCAGCCACAGAGGCCCAAGGATACAGGCACAGMCAGGAAGCGTGACAGACTGGAGTGAACTGATTCCCAGCAGAGCAAGAGATCTTGCTTGGACAAAGACTTGGACAAAAAGGAGAAGTGAGGGGAGGACAACAGATCCTCTCCCAGCCTGCACTGTCCCTGGAGGTGTCCTGGTGTCCAGCCCAAAGCCTGTCCTCAGCCAAGTGCTCCCAAAGCTTAAAGGTTTGGCTGGATGGAAAAACCAATCCGACTAATAGGTCCCAAATCTGTACCCATTTTATATAAATATGCCTGACAAATAACAAACAGAAGGCAAAGAGGTGAATCCTCACTATTGCTTGCTTGCTGCCTGTTCTCTATTTATTAAATGTTGACACAGTTTTATTTTTGCAGCTTTTATGAGCATGTTCAAGACTTGACTGTTCACTGCCCTGGCCTCTCATCCAGGGCACTCAGAGAAAGATTCCACGTGGCCAAATCCATTCCTGCTGCCAACAGTCATGGAACCTGGAGTCTGAGAGAGCAGGAAACTCAAAATCCTGGGAATGTGCTTTCCCAGCAGGCTCCTCCAGGGCTCTCAGCCCGCAGCTGAGCTCAAGGAGCAGCAGAGAGTCCAGAAAAGCCAGACAAGACCACCTAAAGCACTTATTTTTGTTCCTCTTTCAAACACCAGTGTGGTCCTGCCTGGATCAGCACCACTGGATTGCTCTGGCATTCCTGCARTCCCTTTCAATGGGAGTCCTGCTGCCAGAGCAGCTTCATGGAGATTAATTAGCCCATTCTGTGACTAATTACAGGCAATAAATCTCCAGCACTRTCATTCCTCTGCACTCTGAACACACAGAGCACATCTCTAGTGTCTTGTCTTGGGCTTCCACCCAGTGCTAAGCTTGAGCTACACTTAAAAATCAGGGTTTTTTAAGGGAGAAGAGTAAATCTGGTTCTTTCCCTTTGGCCCCAGGCTTGAATTTACTGTCACTAAGCTACTCTGGAAAGGAGAGCTGGAAAAAAAGAAAGACCAATTAATTAAATACCTTGTGACCAAGCAAATGGTTTCAAAGTTCAGGGCTTAGGGCTGTAAAGAAATGTATATATTTCTCTGCTAAACCCCAGCATCAGTGGGAACACCCTCCCTCAGTAACACTTGCTCTGTTTTAAGTTTACTGCTTGTTTGTCCTACACGTGGAACTTGGTTTTGAAGCTGTGTTTGTTGGAGAGCCCCTTGCAGTGCCACAAACCCTTCGTGAGCTCTGCTCTGGACTCCTTCAAACAGCTCCTTTCGGAGCTGAGGGGAACTTCATCCCTGACATTGTCTCCTGAGTGCTGAAGCCTTCATCCCCAGGTTTATGGAGCGTTTTCCTTGGGCTGGCTGGGATAGAAGGGAGGTGAGTCACTCATTAACTCTGTAAAGAGATTTCATCTGATTTGTGTCCTCCTTTGGAACGTGCATTTGTGACTGATTAATCTCAGTGGAGCTGAAGGGATGATAAAGCCTCTGGACTCGCTCATGCAATAAGATGATTTTGTTTGTTCTCGCTGTAGGGCAGAAATTAAGTTTGCACAACTCCCTGCATAGTTTATTAATACATTAACGTGTCATCCCCCCCGGTTGTAACACACCCTTTTGAAGACAATTAAATAGAAACACAAGAGCTACTGAATGATTCCTTTGTGCTTGATGGAAATAACAGCAAATCTGTGAATTGTGGCTTTTGTTCCAAGGGTTGAAAAGCTGCTATTCATAGAATCCTAAAAGTTGGGAAAAGCTTCTGAGATCACCAACTCCAACTGTTAAATCATCACAATTTTAAATGACTGGGAAGTGAGTGTTCTACCCATGACTGCATTACATGAAATGTTAACCACATCCCTCAAAAAAATGTGTTGGAAATATATAAATAGAAATATATCAGTCTTGGTAAAGCCTCAGTTCCAGTGAGAATTGTTTTGGAAGGAGCCAAAGAGTAAAAGTCYCTGAAATCTTGGCAGAACTGGTAAATATTTGTGAATGACACACTGAGGCACAGGGTGGGATGGTTGGGGTGTCCTGTGTGGGGCCAGGAGTTGGACTCTGTTCCTCRTGAGTCCCTTCCAGCTCAGGATATTCCATGTTCCCATGATTCTAAGTGTGCATTTGGGAAGAAATGAACATTTAAAGAAAAAAAGACCCCAGAAGGTGTCCCCA
Organism: Amblyornis subalaris; assembly: GCA_018881555.1. Classification (NCBI taxonomy): domain Eukaryota; kingdom Metazoa; phylum Chordata; class Aves; order Passeriformes; family Ptilonorhynchidae; genus Amblyornis; species Amblyornis subalaris. The sequence goes on from JACAXG010000099.1 coordinate 569,323, forward strand.
GTCTGCTGTTGAGGACCGGACATGTTCCAGATTTGCTCTACATTTTACACCATTCCAGGCTGCAGAATTCYACGTGTTTCTGACTTTCACTCCACTCCCCTTTTCTAAAGGCTTTCCTGTCGTCTTTCCCACTCCAAGCGGTTGGATAAGGAGCTGATTTCCATGGGAAATCCCACTCTTTATCCCAGATAACCACAGAGATGGATTTCCCCCTGCTCCCCTTTTCTTTTACGCTTTCTTATCATCTTTTCCATTCCAAACTGTTGGATTAGGAGCCAATTTTCAAGAGAAATCCCAGATAACCACAGAGATGGTTATCCCTGCACTCCCCTTCTCTAAAGGTTTTTGTGTTGTCTTTCCCATTGCACGCAACTAGGTAAGGAGCTGATTTCCATGGGAAATCCCGCTCTTTATCCCGGATAACCRTAGCGATGAGTTTCCCTGTGCTCCCCTTCTCTTTTACACTTTCCCTAACATCCCTCCCATTCCAAGCCGTTGGATGAAGAGCCACTTTCCAGGGATAACCCGCGGGCTGTGTCCCTCCGCGGGGCCCTTAGCAACGCGCCACACTCCCGTTGCTACGCGGAAGCGCCGCCCGCGCCGTTTGTCCTTCCCGGCGCTCCGTCCCCCTCCAGGCGGTCCCGCCCCCCGGCCTCCCTCAGCCAATCAAAGCCCACACGCGGCGCGGCTCCGCCAATCGGAGCGCGGCGCKGCGCCCCCGCGGGTGACGCGCGCCCCTCCGCGGGCCAATGGGCGRCCGGCCCGCCCCCCGGCGCATGCGCGCGGGCCGCGGCGCGTCCCCCGCGTGCAGCCGGCGCCGCCGCCCTCATGTCGTGGCTGTTCGGGCTCAACCGCGGGGCCGCCCCGGGCGGCGGCGGGGACGCGGCTCCCGGAGCCCCCGGGGCAGGCGCGGGCTCAGGGGCCGGCCTCTCCCTGCCGCCYGCCCCCGGTGCCGGCGGCGGCGCCGGGGACCGCCAGACGCCCAAGGACAAATGGAGCAACTTCGACCCCACGGGCCTGGAGCGCGCGGCCAAGGCGGCGCGGGAGCTGGACGCGTCYCGTGCGTGAGGGGACGGGGCGGGCGGGCGGTAAAGCTGGGTTTAAATGTGCGTAAATRTCTGCAGGGAGGGCTCAGAGCAAGGGCCCAGGCTCTGCTCCGTGGGGCCCAGCGATGGCACCAGAGGAAYGGGCAGGAACTGATGCCCGGGAAGATCCACCTGAACATGAGGAAGAACTTTTAGTGTGCAGTGACCGAGCACTGGAACACAGACCAGAGAGSGTGTGGAGTCTCYCTCACTGGAGATATTCCTGGGCTGTCCGGACACACTCTTGTGCTCTGGGGTGGCCCTGCTGGAGCAGGGAACTGGCACCAGTGGCCCTTCCAGCCTGACCCATTCACTGATACCTCGTGTCCTGTCGGGTCCCACCTGAGCAGAGCAGCCTCGGGGTCSTGCTCTGCTCTCCCGGGGGTGCTGCCCCTCGTCGGGGTCACTGACCTCTGAGTGCTTCCAAGAGGGCTTGCGAAGGGAGAGGGAGGCACCRGAGTATCCTCATAAAAATTAYAGAATCCCAGAATGGTTTGAGTTGGAAGAAACCTTATAGCCCAGCCAGTTCCACCCCCTGCCATGGGCAGGGACACCTTCCACTATCCCAGGTTGCTCCAAGCACTTTCCAACCTGGCCTTGGTTGGACCTTCTCCACAGGGTAAACCTTTCCATGGTGCTGAGAAGTTCCATGACCATTTATGCCAGGGAGGGTTAAATGTGCTGCTGCAGAGCTATGCTCCAGGCACAGCTGGAGCCAGGGTGGGCTGAATAGTCTGAGCATCTTCTCTCCTGAGAAAACACCTTTCACAGTCCATAATCTCTTCCCACTGTCCAGGCCATGCAAAAGATGCTCTGAGCCTTGCCCAGATGCAGGAGCAGACCTTGCAGCTGGAACAGCAAACCAAACTGAAGGTATGTTGGAATTCCTCACGCTGGAATTCCTCAGGCACCTGCCAGGTTTGAAGAGGACAGAAGCTGAAATCTCTGCACTGCAGAAAATGATAAATTTTCCTTGTTGCTTTTCAACTAATAGTAGTTGTTTGCCTTTAGGAAAAGAAAAAGTCGTTCTGGAAAGTGCAGTATGAGCTAATTTGGTCTATTCTGACACGTATTTTGTGACTTTGTTTAAAACTTGCATGTTCTGAGTGGTTTTGTAACTCCTGCAATATCACCAGTGTTTTTGGGGAATGACAAGGGTTTTCTGCAGGGAACTGTAAAACAGTTGGGTGGAGGTCAGACTTTTGCTTTTCTTAAAAAGGAATTTAGGGATTGTTTGTTGGTTGGTTAAACAGGATTAAATTGTCTTTAATCCTGAAATGGTTAATTATGATTTTTTTTGCTATCATATTCTGTAGATCATATTTTAGCTTTCTTGTGTCATTGGTCATCTTTTAAGGGTACCACTCTGATTACAGGTGGATTTGTTGGAGTATAATTGTCAGTAGCATTTCTCTATAGGATGATCCATTAAATTAACTTGTGATAATTAAATTATCTCTTTATTTCACCAGGAGTATGAAGCTGCCATAGAACAACTGAAGAATGAGCAGATACGGGTACAGGCAGAAGAGAGAAGGAAAACACTCAGTGAAGAAACAAAACAGCATCAAGCAGTAAGGGAATGAGGGGGAAGCCAAGTGAGGGGAGACCTTGTTTGTGTCTTCCCTTATGGAAAAGGCAATGATGCATTAATTATCCCTTTTTGGGGCAAGGGGGTTAWGGGCAGCCAGAGGTGTGGGGGTGTTCACACGCCGAGCCCCTGTTCTGTCCTGGTTTTCTAATATTGAATTCGATTAGTAGTTATAGCTCTGCCCTCTTGAACTTTTGTTCCCAAACTCTTGAACATCCAAAGGAACTGGYAGTAGCAGTTTTTCTCATTCTGTGCTTTTTGGGGTTTTCCTAAAGGATCTTTCAGGGAAGTGTTGAAGAATAGTGGCTTAACAAGTGTGTGCATTAGCCTGGACAGTGAAATGGCTCTCAAGTTAATTGGATTTCAGTCTTAAATAGCTTGAAACTCTGTTAGACAGGAAGAAATATCTTAAAAGGAAAAGTGATGCAAATCTGGGACATACCGGAGTGTCTGTTGCTTCCTGGTTTGCTTTATCGTGAGTTATTTAAGTGGCAATAATCCTGAAACAGGGAAAATGAAAGCTGCCCTTTATGTTAATAGCTCAATTCTGGTGACTTCTTACTTTGAGAGCACAGGAGGTCAGGGGATTGATTAATTCTAATGGATTATCCAGCTTGGAAAGTTTGCTGGAGCTGTTTATTTGGCACATGGTGCTTTTATCCCGTCAGAGTTTGGACTTTGAGCGGGGCTGGCCCAGGAAGCAGCTCCACACTCAGCTGTTCTCAGGGATTGGCTCTTCACCTCCTGCAGCTCACAGGGCATCGTTTGAATTCACAGCAAACTCAGTCATGGGTAATTCCTGCAGTGCCATGTTTTACAGTGACTGAGGAGGTAAATCCCAAGTTGTTCTGCTGTCCCTGTATTTGGAATAGAGAATGATGTAATCCCTGGTGCAGAGTTCTCTGCTCCTACGTGGATCCTCAGCCCACTTCCAGTTCAGTGTAGATCATTTGGGTTTATTTGCCAGTTACAGTGGAAAATTGATGAAATTAATGAGGAACAAGTAAATCTTTATCAAAACCAGACCCCATCTGACAGGCAGCTTGACAGTTCTATTGCTTGCAGCCACCAGTCCAGATAATGTGTTTTAGAACACGAAAACCTTGTTTTCYCCAGTGAAGTCTCCTTTTCTGGGCCAAGAAACACTTGTTCTTTGTTTTGACATCTGTGACACCTTAAAATGAARTCAGACTATAGATTTCTCAGCATAGAGGAGTTTTTGGTGCTGACTGAGGATATTTTCCCCCGTTCATATTCAAACCCAGGATTATTTTTTGTTTGTGTGGGTTTTCTCACTTTATGTTGGGTTTTTTCCCCCTGCACAATCCAAACCTCATTCCCTCAGGACCAGATTGTTTTTGAACTGCCTAATTTCTGTATTCTGAGTCCTCCTGTTTTGTTTTTTGAAGAGAGCCCAGTACCAGGACAAACTGGCACGGCAGCGCTACGATGAGCAGATGCGACAGCAGGTAAGGATGSATTCCTGCTCTGATCCAGCTGGGAATGGGCTAGGAGTCTTCTGAAGCTGAAGAGATGGTCTGGAGCTGTGCCCTGTCCTGCTGGCCACGTGGCTGATGCTGGGCACAGTTGCTTTGATCTGTACTCTCTGCTCAGCATCGGCAGTGCTGGCCTGGCAAATCAAGRGCTGGGAATTAGGACAAAGCAGCAGCATGGAATTAGGAGGATAAATCTGGGAGATGGGGAGAGGAAGAATGCACTTCAACCTGAGCACCAGCTTCTTGAAAACATCTGTAGCATCTAAGCTTATGCTTGATGGAGTTCTTACAACATGAACACATCTTCTGCTGTCATCTCTCCCTGTAGCAACTTGCTAATGAGGAAAATCTTCGGAAGCAGGAAGAATCTGTGCAGAAGCAGGAGGCCATGAGGCGTGGTGAGTCAGTTTTGTTCAGCTACTGAGGGGGTGTGGGCATATAGAGTTCTTGTACTGAGCTTTGGCTCTTTGTCCATGCTGTGTTCGATGCCAGATTGGCAAGAACAGGTAAATCCCAGTAGTGCTAAAACTAGCAATTGCTTCCAAGATTGGTTTTAGAAGGGGCTGCACTCCTAAACATCTGCCCTGTGGTTCCTGGATTTCCCAGTGAACTGTCAGCATCTCCTGACAGAGCAACTGAAATTCTGATTTTACACTGGGACAATCTAAAATAGAGCCAGTTTTGAGTAGGGAAGAGAAACAAAACAGYTTCTGGGAGGAATAGTTGAATCTGTATCCCCTCATCTGTATTCACTGTTCCCTGTAGAAAATAAAAACAAAGTTGTAGTGTGAAACTTGCTTCGTTTCTCTTTGTTGTTGGGAATTGCCAGAATTCTTGGGTTTGCAGAAGTCCAGTGGGATTCCCCTGGGGCACAAGTCTCAGAAATGCTGAGGCAATTTGTGTATGACTAAATGGGATGAGAAGGCTGGTCGGCTCCAAGCACAGATGTGGACAGCTGTGCTGTCCTCTGCTGGCTGCCACCCAGTGAGGGAAGTGCAGCCTCCATAAAACAGCTCGGTGGTGAAACCCTGTAGGATTGGGTTATTTTACTCCCTGTAGTATCCACCTACTCCTAGGCACCAAGACAGGAATGTCAGGGTTGCCTTGAGTAGCCAGGTGGTCCAGTCAGGATTCCTTGGGGTGACACTGAAGACAGAGGATGCTGGCTATGAARTCCTCATCTCCTGAGTTGCTCCTGGGTTTCTCATTAGTTCTCCTTTCACACAGTTCTGTGTGTCTGAAGTAGCAGAGCTCCCAAAATCCCGTTTGGCTCCGGCAGCTCCACTTTGCTTCTGTTCTATACATGTGGTGTACAGCGACTTCCCCAGCGTTCTCCCCCTCCCTGGGACTAAGCCAGCCCCAAAGTCTGACCTCTCTCCTGGTTTTTTTGTCCCAGCCACCGTGGAGAGAGAGATGGAGCTGCGGCACAAGAACGAGATGCTGCGGGTGGAGGCAGAGGCGCGCGCCCGCGCCAAGGCGGAGCGGGAGAACGCGGACATCATCCGGGAGCAGATCCGCCTCAAGGCCGCCGAGCACCGCCAGACCGTCCTCGAGTCCCTCAAGTACGTGCAGGGCAGGGCCTGCTGCTCCTCCAAGTGTGTCCCAGCACGTGGGAAAACCTGGGGTTTGTTCCTCAGAGGAGTAGCAATGTTGTGCCTGCCCTTGTACTCCCAACAACGGGAATTACAGTAACGGGAACTCTCGCTTGTCTCGCTACATTGTCACCCGAATGGGAACCACAGAGAGATTGAGAGTGATGCAGTTTTTCTAACACATTATTTGGGTTATTATAATACTGTATAGTCCTCTAATACTGAGACTCAGTAACTCTGAAAACCCTCAGTTCTGTCAGTTTCCCTGTGTCCTGTCAGAACATAGACCATAAAGGTATGGAGCAGGCTGTCTCCAAAGGGATGGGTATTTAGGTTTGGAATTGGTTAATTTTAGGTCCTTTGAGGTTTTGAATAAAAAAAGAGCTTTAGAATTAAATACCTACAGTTCAGCACCAATAATGTATTAAAGAAATAAATTGATACCATCCTGAGGCCAAATGCTTTTCGGACTTAATCCCACAGCTATAAATGTATTTTCTATGCCTGTTCATGTTCCAGTTCTGAGATGAGCCCTTAGTTAGCTTTGACTTGTTCTGAAGAAGATTGACAACTTTATTGCAATCTGAAAGTCTGTCTTTAAAGTTTATCAATTCAGTCTTTGAAATCCCTTTTTCTCCTGCTTGCCTTGCTGTTTGCTTACCACAGGACAGCTGGGATGCTCTTTGGGGAAGGATTCCGTGCTTTTGTAACAGACTGGGATAAAGTTACAGCCACGGTAAGGTTGTGATATCTGTCAGTAACTTCCAGAAAAGTCTGTCTGTAAATATGTGTTAAACTCCTGATTATGTCACAGCTTTATATCTAATTTTGATGTAGCCTAGGGAGCACTTAGAGAACTGTTATGTGTGCTAAATAAATTGGTTAAAAGCCAGACCAACAGCTTTCCACAAGACAAAGAACGTGGCAGTGACTTCTTGAGGACATAAAGTTGTTTCTCAGTGTACTACTTACAACAAAACTACAGTGAAAAATATATTTTTGGTAGCATAGCTGGTTAAAATGGAAACTTTGCTTTAAATCAGTCACCACCATCTGCTCCACCCTCTGATTTTATACACAGAGGCTGATAGAAAAGATATTTTGCTTGAGAGCACTGGGCAGAACAAGACAAGCTTTTAGTGGATCCTTTTGTCATCTGTACCTGGGGTGTCTGCAGCATTCAGAGCCTTTTGCAGATCAGTGCTTGGTGCTTTTAGCTGGGTATTCACTTGACCCAGATACCAATTACCTGCATTATGGTCATTTTTGCTTCTGACATGCTCTTTTCTTGTGAATTTGGGACATTTAGCTTAAAAAAAGGTAAATGTATTTTTGGAAAGGGGATAACACAGCTGGAACTCATATTTTCTATTGCTTTGAAAAATTACTATGAGGTAAGAACTAGTCAGTTATTTTAGGGTTCCTCTAAATGAGGCCTGACTTTTCAGCTCTTCCTGCCTCTTCTAAGGGCTGCTCTTTCCCTACCTCTTCCTTCCAAGCAGAACCCCCAAGCTTCTGCTTCAAGTTTTTTGAATTTGTTGTGTCTTTTAGTGGAATTCACTTTGTTTATTGATCAGAGATCCATTCCTTTGCTGGATACTTTGTGATAAATAGGTAGGCACTGTAATCAGACTGATTTTTAGAGTTGGCAGTTGGGTTCTTGTTTGATGCAGAGCTGTCAATCCTAAAGTTCTGTTTCTCTGTATCTTGTAACATCAGTGAAGTTCAAAAGTCTGAAATAGTTACATCAGATCCATCCAGGCAGAGGTATCAGCCTGTAACTTTGCTCAGTACTGGATGGTCTAAGAGAGCATGAGATCATGGCACTGTTTTTAGAGGGAAGCTGCTAAAAAGGTGAAGTCTCTTGTGTGTTCTGTATCTGAGCTGAATTGGGTGTGGAGGTCCCTCATTCTTTGCACCTTGGAACTCACAGTTCTGAACCCTTCATGTTTCCATCCAGAGCAGAAGTGATGTCACACATTTCAGCAGAGTGAAAGTGAACAGATGGTGCCTCATGGTTTATTGAACAGTGCCATCCTTGTTGTCCTTGAGGCTTTTGACCTTGGTCTGTACTTGCAGGAGAARTCTGCTTATTTTAAAAGCAATTGCTGCAGTTTGCTCTTTTCTCTGATATAAATTATTGGCATCAGCTTTAAGCTGACTCCTAAGTTTGGAGTCTTTCTGCTTCACTGGCAGATCATTGGTAATGTCTTGTCTTGTGGGGTTTCTGAGGGAACAGCCTAATGCAGTGATGGTGATTCCCACGTTGGTTTTGGCTTTGTTGCTCCTCTTGAGTCCCTAACTCCCTGCTGTGTCGGGGCTGGCACGACTGTCACCTTTAGCAGATGTTCCYTGCCTGGTCCTTTTTGTTCCCCACTGTGCACTGCCTTGGTGGCAGCCACACTTCAGATGTTTTATCTTGGCACCTTGGATTCAGCATCATTTTCTGGTGTGGTGAGGCACAGTCTGGCAGACAGCACCTGCCCGAAGTGGCTGTTTTATCTTCATTACTCAATTTAGTTGAAAATCTGGAAAGCCCCACACATTTTGAGCAAGATGTACTCCTGGATACAGGACTAAATGCTTCACTTGAGCTTCCTCTGCCTTTCACTGAGCAAGAGCAGTAAATGAACAGGGAGTGTGAGACCTTGACTGTCTGAACAGGGATAAAACATCTTACCAAAAATAAACCCCTCCTGGTCAGCGTTTGTCCTGAATCTTAATTCCCCACCACAGGGCGTGCTACACACAAGAACATTACCTTGCCAAGTGGTTTTCCTGATGTTTCCCCCTTTTCTTTGCAGGTGGCAGGCTTGACCCTGCTGGCAGTGGGTGTTTATTCTGCCAAAAATGCCACGGCAGTAGCAGGGCGATACCTAGAGGCACGTCTGGGCAAACCTTCCCTGGTGAGGGAAACCTCCCGGATCACCGTGCTGGAGGCTCTGAAACACCCTATCAAGGTAAGGTTCAGCTTGGGTTTTGTGTTGCACTCAGCCAGGAGGATGCAAAACTCCCTTTGCAGCTCGTTGTGTCAGGCTGGGGCTGTCAGTGAGTCTGAATAAAAATGATATTAGAGGTAGCATATGTGGGCTGAGCTCATTGGCATTCTGTAAGACCTTTTAGTCCAAGTGAGTTGTCAAARTGTGGTTGTTTTCTGCATGTGAGTAACTGAACGTGTCCTCTCAAGGTTGGTAAACGTCTCACCAGCAAGGCTCAGGATGCCCTTGAAGGAGTTGTTCTCAGTGTGAGTACTCTGTTTTCCTGTCTTGGTCTGTGAAGGATGACTTTGGAATCTAAATAAGAATGGCTGTTTCCTTAAACTCTCTTCTAAAGCTGTAGTTCCAGCAGTTTTGGAGACATGGCACCCTTGGGACACAGAGCCCATAAATAAGCTCCTGTTCGGTGGGACATGCATTAAGCAGTCTGTTTAACCTTTTTTCCTCTGTGAAAAGCAGTTGGAAGTCTTAGTTCAGTCCTTGCTCTGGTGCAGTTTCTCTCTGTAGTGAGCATGTTAAGATTCAGAGTTCCAGTTGCCCTATCTGAAGTTAAGGATTACTGAACCCAGACCTGCTTCTGGGCCAAAAAATCTTAAGTATTGTGTGCATTTGCCCACTTTGTGATTAGTTCTTAACTTGCTAATTAGTGCTGCTTCTGCATCTTTGCTTCTGAATTTGATTCCTGGATATCAGGCAAATTTAAGAGCTCCTTGAAGCTGCTGAGAGAAAATGCTCCTGCAGGAATAGCTTTCTCCCAGTATCCCCAAATGCAGTAGTAATATAAAAATGAGTTTATGGCTTATGAAGGAATTAGCACTGCAAAGAGTTGCTTATGTTTTGACATATCCCTCCCAGGGCATCCAATAGGAAGTGAATATTTAGGTGTTATCTGTTCCTATAGTAGTCACTGCACTGCTTCCTGCACTGCTGCTTTTTCTTATGAAAGAACTGTAGCCAAGTGGACAGAAAATCGAGTAAATCCTCACATAGGACAGGAAATGACCCTGGTGTGGAGTCATGAGCAGCTGAAGTTAAGACTTAAAAGCTTGAGACTGGAGTGCTGCCTACTTCCTGCAGGTACTGATCTGGGAACCTGGTAGGTGCAGCTCTTTTGGGACTTTCTTTTCCTTAAATTTAACTCTTTTCTTGCAGCCACAGTTGGAAGCACGTGTGAGAGACATTGCCATAGCAACAAGAAACACAAAAAAGAACAAAAGCCTATACAGGAATATTCTTATGTATGGTCCCCCTGGCACTGGAAAGACTCTCTTTGCCAAGGTAAAACCCTGCCAAGATTCTGACAACCTGCATGTTGCAAAGTGTTCTGAAAATTCCAGGCCTGAGAAGCCTCCCTGGTCTGAAATCTATTGCTGGAGTGTTGCATAAACATCGTGTTCTTGTGACTCTGTTGGGAAGGGAGGAAAGGGCAGCCAGCCTGCTTCAACTCTGAATTAGTGCAGCCACTTGGMCTCTAGGGCTGAGTGGAGGCAGAAGAGCCTTTCCATCTGGAAAAGGCGCTTGGCAACTGGGACTTGTGGAGTCCCAACAGCAGCCACTTCATATCCACCTCTKTTGATTGCCCTTGTCTAAATAGGTCTTTTGTGCTGTTTACAGTCCCACAGCAGAGACAGGCATGGCTTCCCCGTGCAGATGCACTGCCAGGATGCTTTTTACATGGATTTGAGGCAGAATTTGATTTTTTTTTCCTGTTCTTATCGACAAGATCTGAGGTTTCATAAACTTTTTAGCAGTGGCAGATTGCACACGCTGATGCATGCTGACTTTTTTTYCCTCTATCAGTACTTTAAACCCCTAACCCAGTAGTTTTCTGAGAGTGTGGCACCTCATTTGGCTTTCTAAAGCCACCTAGTTTGGCTTTGTAAAGCCAATAGAGATGGACAGAAATGGAAAAAACAAACAATACACAAGTAAAAGTTGTCACTAAGTGACTAAAAAAGATAGAAAAGCCTCTATTTCCCCTCTGCAAATAAGCACACAGACAGGACTAAACTACTTTAATTCCCTCTTCATTTTCCATGGCTTTGCAGTGAAAGAAAGTGCTGAACTCTCTCATTTTTGTTTCCTTCCAGAAATTAGCTGTGCACTCAGGCATGGATTATGCCATCATGACAGGAGGGGACGTGGCCCCCATGGGCAGGGAAGGGGTCACAGCCATGCACAAACTCTTTGACTGGGCCAACACCAGTAGGAGAGGGTAAGTTGAGCTTCCCCTGGGTCCTGAATTTGGTTTCTTTGCTTTTCTATTCCCTCAAACGTTTTTACATCAGGTTTTCCAGTCATAACTTGATTGTCTGCTGATCTCACCAAGCAGGAGGAGAGATGTTGCCCACTTGAAGCTGGGACACTTTTCATTCAGGGTGATTAGTGTTCTGGCAGTAATTAGAAGAGTGAGCACAAATCAGGTGTTTACACTCTGGGTATTATGTTCCCTGTTGGAACTGCTCAGATTTTAAACACTGGTAGTGTTTGGATGCAGCWTCTTGTTTACTTTTGAGTCTCAAGCAGAAGGAGTGAATTTTAAGAAATAAAAGAGGATAAGGAGGAGACAGATACTAAAGGCATTGACAATAGTKGTAAAATCACAAACTGTTGTGCTTTTTTAGTCACCTTTTAAAGCAAATTTTTATCTGCAGAGAAGCCTCATGTTGAGGCTGAATGTTGGCTCCCTGATTTTGTAAGAGTGTGTAGTTAAATTGCTCATACTGATGTAAATGGATTTTTACAGTGCAGAGGTAGCTGAGGAGTTGCTTGTCCAGCCAGGATGTTAAAATTCAATATAGAACTTGCTGTGGGTGTCACTTTGGGTTTTGTGCTGTTTTGATCTCAGATCTGTAAATGTGGCCACCCAGTGATTTATGTGTTCTCTGATTGCTTTAGATGGACATTATCTTGCAGTGTCTGTTTTAATCCTTGCTTCATTCATCACCTAAATGTTTCTATTTCCCCTTACCAAAAAAAAAAGCAGAGAAATGTCCTAAGGATTTAAATTTTTTAAGCTTCTCCTRCTCTGAGGAGCTATAGAAGGGGAGGTGTTAGAATTTAAGTGAGCTTRGAAAAAGGAATTGGAAGAGATGTGAGGATACTCAGCTGGATGAAGACTGGATGCTTCCACTAAAGAATTCTTTCACAGCACTGCCTGGGTCTGAATTTCTCTGCCCTGATAAAACTTTCTGTGCATTTGAGCTTCGTACACCTCCTGATCAAAGCTTACATGTGGCCATATATATCAATATTCTCCAGTAGCACTGAAGTATTTAAGCAGATTTAATTCTGAATATCCACCAGTGTTAGCTGTTAGTGTTGCCTTTATTAGCTGAAAGTGGTGATAACAGACACTTTCTGCAGAGAATATCTGAGAGAAGCTGGGGTTGAGTGGAAGATGTTAATAGGCCTGAAATCCCCTGGAAGAAAGCTGAGTTTAAAGCTAGGCAAGGAGGTAATACAAGCTGTGACAGCTTTATGAGCAACCTGGTTTTGTTATTGATAAACATCTTTACAGGCTTAGTCTCTTGGGAAGAGCACTACCCTTGGGTTATAAGTGAATTTATTTTGGTGAATAATTCATGGACTTTATTAATTCACTTCTCCACAGGTAGTAAAACCATTACATTAGTGCTACTGTGGTTTGGAAAAGAAAAAGCTCACAAAACAACAAAGCAAGCTGAGGAGAGGACTCTGGTTTGAGCTTYTCAGAGTGGCATAAGGAAGAAAAATGGCAGGGAGGTGTCATTGTCACCAAGGTTTCTGTATTGTGCCCTTGCACACACCTCTCTAAATAGAAGGGAATGCTAAAATAAGCACTCTCAGATKTTAGCAGGTCTAAATTTCAAATATCTACTGCAGCTTGGCAGTAACATCCCAGCACTGCCAGCTACCGGCCCATTCCCAAACCATGCCTGTGAAAACTCCCATCTAGATTTAAAAACCTTGAGGAGTTGAAGGTTGTGTAACYTAGAACTGCTCCAGCCTGCTTCTGAACAGCAGGAAACACAACTCCAGGGGCCTGGGCTCAGATTTGTGGCCTGAGGTGTCTTAAGCTAATCCAGTTCTCAGCCGCTGGGCCGGGCCAGGTGCTCACCATGGACAGGTTGCTGCAGCTTAGCTGAGAAATAGTGCCTGAAGAAACGAGTTTGCTTGTGCAATGCTTTGGGTGTTCCCAGCTCTGGGTGCCTGGTAGTGGGGCAGGAGGWTGCTGGAGCCAGCTGAGCCTCACTTACCTGTCTCCTGTTACTGTGTAGTGCTTTCCTTTTGCAGCCTCCTGCTGTTCGTGGATGAGGCGGATGCGTTCCTGAGGAAAAGGGCAACAGTAAGTGCTCTGTGTGTGTGTGCTCCTGCTCCTGCTGCAGTTGTCAGCCAACAGCCTTCTTCACTCTCATTATCTGAATTCCATGGGCAAAAAATGAAAGCTGGCAGGTGCCTCAGTGCCCACCTGAGGCAGAGACAAGAAATCAGCGTTTTGTAGAATGGGATGAGCATCTCGAGACTGAGGATTCCTCCCTGGGGACACAATCCTGATGGGGGCTTTGCAGGAGGAAAGTAGGAAGGAAAGGAGCATATCTCGAAAGCAAGAGAAAGTTGTTCATGCTGGCACCCTGCAGGGTTTGGGGTTTGTCCCCACAGATATTTATCTTTGAAGGTTTTCATAACAAAACTGCTTTTTGTACATTAACAAAGTTACAGCAGCATCTTCCCCTGTACAAATAATTTGTGTTTCCAAAGTCAGTTGCCACATTGTACATTCAGTCTGGACCTGCTGCTTGAATTCCAGTGGTGTATTTAAAGAGCTCTTCTAGAAGGTTACTTTGAATGTGTGAGTGAATCCTTTGCTGGGGCTTATTTTCCTGTAAGTATCTTACTGGCCTTCCCAGCTAAAATAGTGTTCAGCAGGGAAAGCCACTTGGGCCAGTGGCTAGAGCCTTGGGTTTGAAATCAAGAAAATCAGTGGATGAGTGTGGATAAATATGTAATCTCTCTGCTGGAAACTTTAATTCCTAACCTTTTTCCTGGGTATATAAATTGCTGCTTTTTTCCCAAGGTATTACAGTGCTTTGGATTCTACTGTAATGCAAGTGCTTGACAATAACAGAGCTCCCCTTGTCCATAATGCTCCTTAAAGATGTGACCTGTCTGCAGTCCCCAGCAGCTGATCTTCCTTTGGATTTCATCTTTGCAGGAGAAAATCAGTGAAGATCTCAGAGCAACTTTAAATGCATTTCTGCACAGAACAGGGCAGCACAGCAACAAGTGAGTACAGTTTCAGCCCTCACAGCAGTTGATACTTCCCTGGATTGAGGAAAGTCTGTAGAGGGTCTCTGGTGTACAAATGGAAGTTGGAAATTATCTGTGCTACTGAGGGATTGAAAAAAATCTGCAGAGAATATCCCATTTTTGGTTTATGTACTGGCTTGCTCCTCCTTCATGTTTTCCTGGCACTTGGAAATCAGAACAGCAGAAAAGTTATTTCCTGAAGCTGTGATGGTATTTGGACATCTTGAGTGTCTTCATGTGTATATTTTCTTTCTTGATAAATTACTGTGTATACAAGGAGTACTGGGCCCATGAAAATCACTACCAAAACAGAGAACTCAGAGTTCATCCTGGCTGGGTGCTTCGTGTTCCCTGGAAAAACACTTCAGCCGTGCTTGCTGGAGCTGCTGTTCCTCTCCAGTGACCTCTTCCCATCTTGTGCTTGTGTGGGCAGGAACTTTGAGGCAGATGAATTTCCATCTGACTCCATTTCTTTCCCTCTGACTCCGTGTGGGAGCCCCAGAGCCTTTCCCCTCCTGGCTGCTCCTTGCTGAGCACACGATGGCAGGGCTGAGGTGACAGAGGTGTGTGTGGGAATGTCACTGTCCCTCCACCCGTGCTCRCTTTGTCACATTGATGGGACCTCCCTGCACAGCACTGCTTGGTTTAGCCAAAGCCATTTCCTGGCTATCATAACACAGAGGTGACCTTTCCTCCACCTATCTCAAATAATATTTGATTTTTTGGTGTGAACTTTACTTAGTTGTTAAACTTCTCCTTTCACAATGGAGCCAACAAGAGAAGTTGTCTCTCTCTTTATGTGGAAAGGTGAGACTTTTAGTGATGAACTCCCCTTAATGAGGTTGGAATGAAAGACCTCATGACATTATAGTAACCTCATGACATTGAAATAAATATTCTGGAAGGTCACTGTTTCAGGACATTTTCTGTCCTTGGGGTCTCTTGAACTTGTTAGAACCAATGCAGCTCTAACTGATAATTGCTTGTGTGTAGCTTCTCTGTCACAGAGGTGCCTGGGAAGATGTGTTTTTCCAAAATAAATAAATTGCTAGAAAGCAAGGTGTTGAGCCTGCAGGAACCTTGGTTTTCCCTTTGGGAGGAGAGCAAGTCTCTTCTGAAATGATATATGGAGTTACTCTATAAAGCTGAGTTGAGCATAATTGTTATTATTAAATGATGTTTGCAAGAATAAACACAATAAATATTTGTGCTGCGAGGCACAGGGTGGCAAGGGGATGGTTCTTGCTTTCCCCTGATGTTGAATTGCCTTAGCAGAGCTCTGGGTGTGCTCTGGGTGCTGTGGATGCTCTGCCTCCCCTCAGAACAGTTGAGCTCTCATTTGGAATGAGCTCTCATGTTGAATTCAGCCCTGATTTCAACCATGAGCCATTCGAGGACACTGAACATGCCCCTGTGATTCATGCACTGCTTTTTACTTCTGAGCAGCCTTATTGCTGCTTTGGGCAAGGAGGAGTCCTGCATCCATGAATGGGAGTTCACTGGAATCAGTGTAATGGGGCATGTAAATGGGGCTGCTTTGGTGAGACCCTGAGGAGAGCTGCTCCTCCAGCAGGGAATTGGCACCAGCACAGCCAAGGGTTGTGAATTGCTGGCTTAAACATCCCAAAATCGTCTTGCTGGAGAGCTGTCTGTCTGAATATCAGGTGGCATGGCAGWCTTTAAGCCAGGCTGTGTTTCTGCAGGGGTTTGGGGGAAGTCCTTGTTGGTAGAAGAGCCACACTCTTGGCTTGGCCAAGTTCTCTCCAGAAATGACAGCAGAGAACACRGCCCCTTGTAGGCAATGATTCAGACAGACAGCAAAAACATCAATATTCCAATAGCTGTGGTTAAAAGCCCATTTCAAATTATTATGCACTATTAAACTGGTAACATCAATTAAAGCATTAAAGTATTGGCACAGGGAAGAAGCATCATTACAAAGCAATAAAAAAAAAAAGGGTTTCTAGCTTCAAAATGCAGCCGGACCTGGGAGCAGATCATGTGTATCGTGGAGCAGAGCTTGGCCTGCACACATCAGACTGTTCTAAATAGCTGAACACGCATTTCAGTGTGGTGCTTGAGATGCTGCTAAAGCTGTTTCTAAGGAATCCAGGTTTTTTTTGGGTGATGAAACATCTTCGATCCCGACCATGGCAGCTCCCGATGTTCAGACTCGTTCATTGATTTTTATTTTTATGGCCTTTTCAGCCTTTCCTCTGCTTTCTTCATAATTCCAGGTTTATGCTTGTTTTAGCAAGCAACCAGCCTGAGCAGTTTGACTGGGCTATCAATGACAGGATAGATGAGATGGTGAACTTCGATCTGCCCCAGCTGGAGGAGCGGGAGCGCCTCGTCAGGATGTACTTTGATCGGCACGTCCTGAAGCCAGCCACAGAGGGCAAGCAGTGAGTACCCCTCACAACTCTCCCACCCTAGGGAATTCTTTTGCTTTTATTCTTTTTCTTCATCTCCTTTTCTGTGTATTCTGTCTATAAACCCACTTTAAACAAGCAGCACAAGAGCTGGAGAGACGCCTCTCGTTATCCTGCTATGGGATGCGGTGCCATCCTAGAATTTTGTGCCATGCTTTGTTGTGCCCTTAAAATTTAGGAGGCAGTAATGCAAATAGGAGACTGTTGGAACTCCTGTGGTGTGGCTGCATGTGAACCAACCCTGGCTGTTCTGCCTTCCAGGAGGTTGAAGCTGGCCCAGTTTGACTATGGGAAGAAGTGCTCGGAGATTGCCAGGCTGACCGAGGGCATGTCCGGCCGGGAGATCTCCCAGCTTGCTGTGGCATGGCAGGTGAGTGGGGCTTTTATCCTTGCTTCCTCTGCCCTTTCTGGAAGGTTTGAGGGGTTGATTTTGGAGTCTCAGATCTTGTCTCCCTGTGAAAGTTTCATTATGTCTGTAGGGTAGTACCAGAACACTGCGGACTCTGGGGTGGGTGTTGGAATATCAGCATAAAACTTCATCTCATAAATAGGAACAGTTTTAATAATCACTAATGGGAAAACCTTCACTGAATTTAAGTAAATCAGGTGAGTTTGGAGTGGATTTGGGCAATCCATGCTGGCCACGACTCATGGTCCAGCTCAAGAAGCTCAGCAGAAGAGATGCCTGATGTTGTTGCCCTCAGGTGTGACAGCATTAGGGCACCAAACCATCCTCGTCCCCTCCTTTGTTCTAAACACATTTTTAGTGCAACTTGAGTAACTAAAGAAACAAAACTAACTGGAAATGGGGCTGAAAAAAAATAAGTATTTCTTCTATGCGTGGTACCTACATAGAAACAAGAAATGCAGTCACTTGGAATGCAGTTATTCCCATGCTTAGCAAGCTTTAGTGCTTTTTTTTTACATCAGGTTTTCACCTTGTTTTGTCACAGCTGCCAGGTTCTTACTGGATTGTGTATTTTCGTAAACTAACCTAGAAATATGAATTGAAGGAATATGCTCCAATTTGTATGTCATGTAACCTACTCATGTCAGCCTCCTTTCAGGGGTTGTAAAAACAAAGTGGCTTTTTGTTTAGTTTTTAAATTTTTAATTTAGTTTAGCAGCTCACAAACATCTTACAAAGTTTGTGCATCTCATTCCTCCTGCTACTGGTTTTCCACCTTTTAAGGGATAGAAATATTTATCCTTTCTAATCTGAATTAATTTGAACTGCAGTAGTCATGAGCTGAGGTCCAATTTGAGTGTTGTTAGTCCTGATTTTATTCTTTGCCTGGTAGCACTCAGCTGGTTAATCTTCCTACGTGATTTTTTGTGATATTGAATCATATTTCAAAATGTGTGCTGTCATCTGCTCCACGTATGTGAAAGGCTTTGCTGCCAAGCATTTCCTGTAATAAAAAGTTGTGATAAATGATCCTTTGCTTTTTATCGCCCCTTATCTCCAAGTTTGTCATTACTCCCCAGGAATGACCTCAGCTTTTATCATTTATCCTTTAAGTGCTCGTGGAGGAAGGGAAAGGTGGGGGTGACTAATTCTCTGACAGCTTTTTAAAGTACCTCATGGTGCCAGGACTGTTAACAAGGTTTGATGTAGAATTGCAGCAGCAGTTGTGCTCCTTTCTGCTCTCATGAAACAGTCAAAGGCCTTAAAAAAAACCATCCAGGAGAGGGCGGGCAAAAATACCTGAATTGGTTTGATGTAGAAGCTGCAAGAAACTTCATCTGTGTTAAAGTTAAAATCAAAGGGACCTCATCTCTTGTTGGTCAGGAAGGAGAGTGTGATGTGTCAAGGGTCAGAGCCAGAGCAGCCCAGGGACTGGACATGTGGACATTTCCTTGGGAGCTTGGTGTGGGCATCCAGGATGGAATAAGAATTGTCTTGGGCACTGCCCTGGGAGCTGCCTGCCAGAGCCGTTGATCCTCTTTGTGTTCTTTCTCAGTCATTGGGTCAAGGAATTTGGAGCTGTGAGCGAGTGGAGCTTGGCTGGAGCTTTACAGAAGCTGCTCTTTCTGCCAGCTTTGGCCACTGACCTCGGCAGGGTGTGTCAGGGCTGACCTCGGCAGGGTGTGTCAGGGCTGACCTCGGCAGGGTGTGTCAGGGCTGACCTCGGCAGGGTGTGTCACGGCTGACCTCGGCAGGGTGTGTCACCACACGTGATGTGTGAAGCATTCAGGTGTGGCCCCTCAGTGGGTGTGGTTAAACCCCTCTCCAGGCAGGTGCTTTTTACTCTCGATCCCAGTCGATCTCCTCTGGCTGGTGTTGGCATTCTGGGGTCTGGGTTAGCACTGAGGACTTGCTGTGGGTACCTCTGTAGCTGCTCCAGTGCTCTGGGCTATCAGGATTCAGGCTGCAGCCTGACAAGCCTTTCTGGCACTGTTATCCTGCCTCAAATTCCTGCCTTCCTRCTCTCCTTCCCGTGGTGCTGGTACACCCCTGTGGATGGCTGTGCTGTGAACTGGGTCAGGGAGCTGAGCAGAGTTAAAAATAGCTTGGCAAAGAGAAGTTAACTGCATAGCTACAGTGTTCTGGCACATCTGAGGGTGGGGATCAGGGTAGGTAGGGGCTGGAGAAGCCAGGAACTGACTCAAAGAAATCCTTATCAGGCTTCCCTTAGCCGGGTGCAGCAGCTGTAGGGTGGTTATGTGCCACAGACACTCTGTATTTCTTTTAGCTTGTATCAATATATCATTATTGGTCTTGTAATTGCCTTTTAATGCAAGATGCTGCCTGCCAAAAGTGGCTGATGTGGGAAATAATGTGATCACAGAATATCCCGAGTTGTGGGAAAAACCCACAAGGATCATTACTCTGGGCACTGCAGGGAACAAACCCCATAATCCCACCCTGTGCCTGATGTGAGCAGCACCTCTGTGAATGCACACTTGAGCTTTGATCATGTACACAGGAAGGTGTTTGCCATGGAGCTGATGGGCTTTGGAGACACTGGGATCCTCAGCAGCTCTGCCTGGCTTGCCTGGGATCATCTTTCCTTGCCAGAACTGGATCCCAGAGATGGTTTGGTGGAATTCTGAAGCATTAGGAGGGGAAACTATCAGCTTTTACCAGGAGGAACCTGGGACAGCAGCAGTGGCCACTCTGTCCTGTGCCCTTGCAGTCAGTTCCCATGAGGATGTTTTTGGATTCTTCTGCCAATATTGCCTTTAAAAAACCATCTCARTTAAACTGAGCAATGGCTGCAGCTTTCAAAGGCTTAATTCCACCCAAAGCTGGGCTTGAGATGGATTGGCTGTCATTTACATGAAGTTCTAGTTCGCTGTCGTTTCAGTCTGGCTCAGCCTGTCCTGAATTTACCAACAGAAAAAAAATCAGATGCAGAAAAGCAAGGAGTGTAACCTCTAGCACTGGGAAAAATATTGCTGTCTGGCACAGCTAATAGTGTGCGTGCTAGAAATCCATTTTCATCTCTCCTGCAGAAGACTGAGCATTCCCCTTTGTCCTTGTGCTTTTCCATTGCCCATATCCAGCCCTTTATGGCTCTGGCATGGACTAGGTGCATTTACACACTTCAGAATTCCCTTCAGATCTGTTTATAGTCGTGTGCAGACTTCCTAGTACTGTACTTAAACCTGCTGATATGCTTTAGATAAAATGTCAAAAACAAAAAGCAACCTTTCACTATTCCAAGCTGTAATCTTGGAAAATTGTTTTGGCAGCACTTCAGGAGAATTCCCAGGAGTTTTATGTCCCTGTGTGAGCTTCCTGTCATTTCCTTGCCTTTTTGCTCCCTGAACCTTGTTTATATTTTAAAAATAGCAGTTGTATTTTTGTGGGGGGATTTTTTTATCAGGCTATTTTCATTATAAATGGGATTCAAAGGATACACATGAGTCTAGTCAGGTTAAAATAAACCATGAGTCTTGGCTGAAATGAAACATTAGGTCACCTAGGCTGGACTTGTCATCTGTTCCATCCCCCTACTTCCCCACCAAACACTTTTTTTCCAGCTTATTTCATCATTGGATTTGAGTGATAAAACAGGAATTGCTGCACTGGAGAAAATGGGTTAAAATTTGTCCATGCAGGAGGCATAGGTATGAATATAAATGAAGCTTGGTACCATTTTTGTGTGTGTGCAAGCTACTCCCAGAAGGGGCAGCTGCTTCTCCCATTTGCTTTCTTGACAGCAAGGGCCTAAGGCTTTCTATAAATAGAAAGTCATTGAGAAAATCAACAGAGCGTGAACTGCACAGCTTTGCAGGAGGTTCCACACTGGGCTGGATGGGCTGTGCAGTGGCAGGGAGGAGGGGAGGCAAGGCAAAGGCATCCTCTCCGTGCTCTGGAAGCACAAAAGTGCATCCCAGGAAAGCTCTTTCTCCATTTTAAAACACCCACGAGGGCTGCACTGACAGAGTCCTGCAAAAAAAAATATGAGGGGGGTGAGTCAGGACAGGTCTGAACAGAACCTTTCCAGTGTGGCCCTTTTACAGAGAGGCCAGGCAGGGTTGGGAAAGGTGCTGTGTGAATATCTGGTAGGTTATGGAGGCAGTGCTCTCCTCCTGGTGTTCGTGGCAGTGGCAGCCTCACTGCTGAGCATCCTGCTCAGGCAGGGAGTGCAGGACGAGTGCCTTTGTGCAGAGTGAGTTCTCTATTTACAGAGCTGCTCTTTCTCTGCACTCCCTCCCTGAGGCCAGTGTTTACTCCTAGTTTTAAGTGGCAGCATTAGCCTGACTTGTCGCTGCTGCCTGGAGGAAGGATTGCAAAGGGTTTGCACAGGGAARGGATCTCTGCAAAGGATTTGGTGCTGCTTGCAGGAGAAACCAGCACCTGCCAGCTCTGGGGGTTGTGCAGAGAGACCTTTTGTGATCTAACCAGTTCCCCAAAAAGGGCTGGAAAGTAGGTCAGGGGAGCCTGAAAACCAACCTGGGTAACCTTTGGCTCGTTTCTTGACATAATTATTCCTCCTGCAGTGAGGTAGCACTAATCTAATAGGCAGCTATAACCTACAGCACTGTGGTGAGAGCAGTGCAACAGCTCATCCTGAGGTTTGTCTTCTCCCCCATGGACACCACTGGGCAGTGGGGGTGTAAAAGGGCCACACTTGAGTTTGTTTCTGTGGTGCTTTTGCAGTAAGACTCCTTTCTTGCTATAATTGATGTTTTGCACCATTAATAATTTATAGAGCCTGTATGTAATGCCTTAGAAACAGACTGCAGTCTGTTGTGAAAGCCAAAGTTAATATTCCTAACCAGGATAGGAGGCAGAAGGGTTGGGATGTGACAATCCAGGATGTGATGGCTCTGTGGGTGTGGACAGAAGTTTGGGGCTCTTTGGGACAGGCAGGGTGGCTGTGGGAAGCTGCAGGGGTCCCACCCCTCATTCCATATCTGCACAGGGAGCTGCTCACAGGAGCACTTGCAGAGGGAGGAACCAGATTTAGAAATCTGCAGCTTGGGGGCTGCTCTGTTACCTTGGAGATGGGTGCAGCTGACAGCACAAGCATCCTTCCCTTCCTCCGAGGGACCGGCTGCGCTGGCATCTGCAGCACGGCCATGGGAGGAGTCCCAGCTGTCCTGTGTGTCACAAGGGACAGTCCCTCTGCTGCATGGCTCACAGTCCTGTCCCCCTGGGGGCTGTTGGACAAGGATGTCAGGAGTTCCCAGCCCTTTCTCCAAGGAGCTGTGGTCACGTTTGTGCTGCCCATCACAGCTACGGAATCAAGTGTTTGCCAGGCAGAACTGGAGACAGGAGTTGGGGTCAATGGAGGGGGGAAAGAAGGTCCTGTGGGCAGTTGAGGACAGGGTGGGAGCTGGCACAGCACAGAGGTGATGCAGGGGAGATTCCTAAGGGAATGCATGAGGAAAGCAGGATCAGTGCATGTTAAACATCATTTCAGAGGCACCACATTGCCCATATTCCCCTCAGCACTGACGTTAGTGCTGCTGTGCGAGTGCTTCACACATTTTCCCTTGCCTTGGATGGAGTCATTCACCCACCACTCCTCACCTTATTGGCTCCACACGTGCAGCTTTCTTAGAGCAGGAGAGGAAATTCAAACAAGCTGAGTGTGGCTGCAGCCCGACCACACTGGCTCTTCTGAAAACAAGGATCTCGTCTCCCAGGAAATCCAGAGGCACGTGGGCAAAGCTGCTCGTTGGTGATAACCCTTGGAGCAAGACTGGGCGTTGTGGGGGAAAACATGCGTGGAGGAGAGAACAACAGAGAGGGAGCAGTCTCAGGCCTCCCCCGATCCCAGGAATTGCCATCCCTGACGTGTCCCTTTGCCTTTGTCCCTGCAGGCAGCGGCGTACGCCTCGGAGGACGGGGTGCTCACCGAGGCCATGATCGACGCCCGCGTGGCCGACGCGGTGCAGCAGCACCGGCAGAAGATGGAGTGGCTGAAGACAGAAGGTGCTGAAGCAAACAAAGGGACTGACAGGAACCCCCTCCTGCCTTTCCCCAAGGGGACACCGGTGTGAGGAGCCTGCAGGCTTCGGGCCGGCGTGTGTGGGGACGAGGGCCTGGGAGAGAGCGGGGASGGTCTTCCGGGCAAACGTTTGGTGGGATCGGAGGTGGAGGGAAGGCTGTCCCTGGGTGCCAGGGAGGGGCTGCTGCCTCAGGCTGCCTTGGGTCTCGTGTTTTTAAACTGCACCAGGAGGCAAAATGGTTTAAATGAGGCAGAAGCAACTGGATTAAAGGACCCCTTGATGAAATACCACTGACTCTGTTGGTCTGTATGGCCTGTCCTGCTGGAGAGGCCCAAACCCCAAATCCTTCTCATCCGTTTCTGGAGTGTCCCAACAACAAGGGCCTGTGGGAACTGAGGGCTTGTCCAAGCCTGACACTCCCATACATTGAACTTTGTAGGGTTTGTGCTCCAGCAGAGGCATTTCTCACCTTTTTTGCCCATATCCTACCCACAACACAGCTCCTTGCTCACATCTCTGGGTGGCATCACTCTTGTGTTGCCCTTCCCAGACTCAGAGTAGATTTTGTCTTACAAAGGTGTATTTGAGGTGATTCACTGGTTAGCTTGGAGTCAACATGAGTAGTCTGAGAGCAGCCCCATATATTTTTTTCCCCAAGTAAACCACTTTTCTCCTTAAGGAAGTGAGTTTGTGGCACACAGATCCAGCATGGTCTGAAGAGAGAGATGAGTGGGGCTTGTTTGCTCCCACTGCTGCCATCAAGCTGCTCTTGCAACACAAATTTTCTGCTGCATTTCTGGAACAGCTGAGAAAATGTGCCATTGTCAAGCCCTGAACACGAGCCTGTCTTGATGAGATGACATTTGTTCTTCTTCTGTGCATGTGAGAGACAGGTTAGAAAATCTCCTTGTTTTTCTGGGTTTGAACTGGGTTTGAACTCCGTGCTCTGCTCTGAGGCCTCTTCTGTGACTACACAGCACAAGCACATTTGCCTGACCCAGATCTGTGCCCTTGAGTACCTCGCTGAGCTGTTCTCCTCACACAGGAGCTGACACCAGCCCCAGCTTGGTCCCTTCCAGTGCTGGGTGTGCCTGAGCTCCAAGAGATGTTCCCTGACAGGAGCTGGTGAGCTCAAGAGTGGAACCATGTCCTTGGACAGAGCCTTGTGGGACACCGGGCACGGGATGCTGAGGCTGAAAACCTTCCCTGCCTGGGGCTGCCATCTTCTCCCACAATAATTCCCTGATATTTTCCATGCATGCCAAGGCAGAATGTGAAGAGGCCCTTCAGAAGCTGCTCCTGTGGTAAGGACAGGGTTCCCCAGGCGTGTGCCCACACTTGTGTGGCCCTCTGACACTTACCTGCTGCCAGGTGCACTGCTGTGGCCTGGGGAGGAATCTCTGTATGAACAAACCACACATTTTTTTGTTCTGAATGACTGAAMTCAGCTCAAATCCCACTTTTTTCCCCTTCCCTTTCAGCCTAGGTGTAGTTGTCTTTAGTCCACCGCTTTACTGCAGGATTAGCAATTCCAAGCTTTCCCTTTCCTAGACAGATTTTACTGGAATTATATTTCTGTCAAGCCCCAAGAGATGGGAGCTGAGCAGAGCCACTCTGGCAAACCCCCTTGCTGAGGAATTCTGTGAGGGAGCAGCTCTGCTCGTGTGATTACAATCCCCAATTGTGCCATACACCTTCAGCACCTTCCCCCTCTCCTCCCCAGTCATCTCCATGGAGCACAGAAGGAGCAGGGGGAGGGGAAAGGTGCCTTATCCTTCTGCTGTGTGCCTGGTTTTGCTGATCCAGAGGCTGGAATGCTGCTGTAAAGCTGAGAGAGGCACAGCAGTTGCTGCCTCAGCTCTTTGGTGAGAATCCTCCTGCAGATGGAATCAGGTCCCTGATGGAAGCAGAGGGAGCACCGTGCTGGGGATGCAGCTCTGGTCAGTAGGGATTGAGTGCAGGTTTGGGGGGACTGTCACACCTCCATGGCACTGAATTGGTCCTGCGTGTGTGAACCCTCAAAAATCCTCACAGAATCAGCTGGTCAGAGCTTTGTGTTGCAGGCCTGGTGCAGGTTGAAATCCCAGGAGTGCAGCACTTCAGGGCGCACCTGCTCCTTCCCTCTGTTCCCAACCTCCATGCCTGGGAAGTTGTGCAGCATCCGTGGGGCTGAAATTCCCAGGGAGTTCTCATCCTCCTTCCCAGAGCTGTCTGTGGCTCTGGGCAGAGCAGGCACATCCCCCCCATCCCCTTTGGAGAGATCCCTGTTTGAACGAGGTCTGGAATCCACAGCCACTTCTGCCCTTGGCAGCAGGAGAAGGGCTGTGTGCACCCAGGAGCACGGATCCATCATTTATCCGACTCCTGCTGGATGATGGATGTCTCACATCCCACTGTGAAGCAGAGGGGGAGGTGGCACCCGGGCTGGGAAAAACTGAGGAGGTGGAGCAGAAAAAAATAAAGGTTGAGCTGGATTGAAGAGGATTGAGGAGACTTGGGGTGCTCCATCTGTCAGGTGAGGCAGGCATGGAATGGCAGAGGTGCTGTGGACAACTTGTTTTCCTTGGATTCAGTCTTCCAACCCGGTTGCTTCATCTCTTCCCAGTGCATGGAAGGAATGGCACAGACTTCCACTCCGTGCACGCTGATGCCATTTGTCCTTGGTGACTCTTTATTTCCACAGGAAGCACGGTTCTCCATCCATTCCCTCACTTCTTTCCTCACACCTCGTGCCCTGGGCTGTTGGACAGATGCACCCCAGGCACTGTTGCTGCCAGCTCTCCCAATCCTGCCTTTCAAAGCCATTCCTTGCCCCTGTCCCTGTGCACGTCCCTCCTGGCCACCACGAGGTGCTTCCATGCCCTGCTGCCCCCTGGACACCTCAGCCCTATTGCTGTCACTGCTGCTGCTCCTGTGGAATGTGCCAGGAAAGGGAAGAAAGGCTGCCTGTCATCCTTAACTCCTGCCTCTTCCAAGATTTAAACGCAGGGATCTGTCCCTGGGTCGCTGTCAGCTCTGAGGTGACTGATGTCCCCGTGGAGGTGGCACCCAGCTATTTAACACTCCAGGCAGGGCCAGAGGATGGCAACSCCAGGCTGAGGTTATCTCCTCTCCTGACACTGAGTTATGAGCCAATAGCACTTTATTAAAATGGTATTTTGTATTGGAGAGCAAATCTCGGGGCAGATGGATTAGTGGGAAATCCATCACTCCCATCCTGGCCCTGCCACTGGAAACGTGTTCCTAGTGCCTCAGCCCTGCAGCTGGGGGACAGATTTACAGCCTGGTCACCTCTGGCTACTCCCAGTTGCCATCCAATGAGATATTTACTTTGGAATGTGAAACACTGGGAGGAGATTCCCGTTGTGGAAGCACAGGGATGTGARCACCACACGCTCCCTCGGGGAGGTGGGAGTCTGCCCAGGAAAYGCTTCCCTGCCAGCCTGTGTTTGTRTTTGGAGTGCACAAGAAACACTCAGAAYCTTTTCTAATCCCTTGCCTTGGGTGCTGGGGTTTATCTACTGCTCTGCTTTGCCTGCACCAAGCCTGGGACGTGCCCAGATGTGCCCAGGTGTGCCCAGACTCGTGGAACAAATCCTGCATCAACACCTTTGTGCAGMAGGACTGCAGCCCCTGGCAGGGTCTGACCTGCTCAGTGTGTGTGGTCCTGTGCCAGGCAGGAGCAGCCTGAAGGATGCTGAAGAACTGGTTCGTGGTGGCAGATTTCAGTACTGCTGGAATGGGAAATGGTCCCACTTTTCCTTCTCCAAAGGCCTGAGTTTCCTGTGCTTTTCCTGCCTTTCCTGCCCTTGCTGGCAATGGGCACCTCCTCTCYGGAGGCAGTTTGCACCCAGAATTTAACAGCGAAATATTTTACCTTCTTCTAAAATCAGTTTTGGATCTTAGAGCTTCCCTGTTATCCCAGTGAGCGGGAGCCAAGCAGGTGAAAATCTGGGACAGTGTCCTGTGATGTCACATAACCTGGGGGAAATCACACAGCCCTTCTGCACAGGCCAGGACAGCTTTCCCCACGCCTTCCCAGCCTCGTTTGTACCTTCTCCTGTCACCCCCCCTGCCCCAAACCGGAGAGCTGCTGGGCCGAGGTGCCCCAGCTCCACCCCGGGGGTGTCGCTGGGTTCAAAGGGTTGGAAAAAACACTCAGATGCAAAACATGCAAAAAACTATTTTACTGACAAACAGCAAAGGACGGGCTTAGTTCCAGGAGCTGAACTGGTTCTCTATTATACAAACATCTTCTTGAAAGGGAAGGAATGGCTGAAATACACTCACTCATTGACCCAAATAAAATCACAGTGTGCTTTTTCTATTGCCTCCCCCACCCCAAGCTCTCTGCACCTTCAGCTGCTCCCCGGAGCCTCAGCACAGACTGTCACCCCSCCCAGCACAAACCCTGGGTGACACCCGCCTGTGCAAGTATATTTAATAAAAAAATTAGCCATTATTGCTTTTCAACCACAGTAGAGATTATTCTGTGATTAGACTCGGAGCAGAGTTTAATCTCTCTCTCTGGTAGTCTGTGCTGTGCCTCTCCCTGCCTGGTGCATGCAAAACTGGTTTGGGTGCAGGAAAAAAGAAAAGRAGGATTAACAATCAGGGACGACAGCACTCCAAGCTCTGTCCTGGTGTTTCACAAGTGGAAAAACCTCCCTTGAGCCAGTGCAGGGTTTCCTCTGCCTCGGTGTGAGCTGGGGGGTGCAGGACCAAGCCACGCTGGGGTCACCCCTGCTGGGAACCCCAAGAAGGGACTGGAACTGGCAACMCTTTGGAAAAGAAACGAGTGCAAASGGATGGAGGTGCCAAAGGAGGGACGAGCTCCCTGCACGGGACACGTGGTGACACTCACAGCTCTGCACACACGGAYACAGCCCCGGAGCAGCAGCCCCACAGCCCGGCCAGGGGGAGCAGCCCAGCTCCTCCTGACACTGCCACACCTTCCCACTCCTCTGCTTCCCTCTCCTCTGCCCCACCTGCAGGGAAGCCACAGGCCTGGCTCTTTTTGTTTGAGTTCTTTATTTTCTTCACGAAGTTCCCTTGCTGCTTCGTGTCCTCCAGGACAGCCCAGGGAGCTGGGCTGAGGGGACTTTTCATCTTCCCTTCACCCTAGGGTAGAACCAGCCACTCCTGTGTCCCTGCCCAGTGGATAATTCCCTGTCTGTGCCCTGCTCTGTCCCATTGCTGCTCGCTGAAACACAGATCTGTCCCACCAACGCATCCAGGGTGGAAAATGATGGATCCAAATGTCTCTCTTTGTGCCACATGCTCTAATAACGGAAGAACTTCTGTTCTTTCACATCCAGAGGTGCTCTGGGAGGTTCTGTTGGCTGTTTTTACCTCCCAAGCCCCCTGAATGCAGAAGCAGCTTCATCACCTCTGTGATGACCCAACCTCTCCATCAATGCCAGGCTCGATGTTCAACAGTGCTGGGAGGTGAGATCTGAGGTGAGACTGAGCTCCTGCCAACCTCTCCCTACGTGACAGGTGAGCATCACCCTCCCTTTTCACCGCTCCTGAGCTGGGGAATGACCTTGGATCAGGGCCTGGGCTCACCTAGACCTCATCCAAGGTAAGGACTGATGTTTGTGTCTGGCTTCAAGTACCAACTCTGGGTCTCTTCAGCCTCAGCTCACCTGGCACCACTTGCATGGCTTTGTTTTTTTCTCCACAGAATAGYTGGATTTGGAAAGGACCTGTGGAGCTCACCTGGTCCAATTCTCCTGCTCAAGCACGGCCACCCAGAGCAGGCTGCCCAAGACCCTGTCCCAAGGGCAGAGACTCCACAAATTCCCTGGCACCCTGTCCCGATGCTCGGACACCCTCTGGTTAAAAAAGAGATTCATGATGTTCAAGTAGAACCTCCCATGTTTCATTTTGTGCCTCTGGTCCATCGCTGGACGCCCCTAAAGAGCCTGGTGCCGTCTCTTTGCACCCTCCCTTCAGGGATTTATGCACATTGATCCTTTCCCAGGATGAGCAGTCCCAGCTCTCCCAGCCTTCCCTCACAGGAGAGATGCTCCAGTCCCTCCACCCCCTCCGTGGCTGTTTTTAACTCCCCTTTTTATCAGGGATTCTCTTCTCCCAGCTGAAAATGCAACCAGAAAATGAGGTAGAATAGCAGTGAGAGTAACTAAACCCACCCCAGCATGCTGAGAGTGCCTGGGACACCATTCCAGGCTCTCTCCTGGTCTTTGTTTATGGATGAAGTGCTGCCAGTTGGTGTGTCCCTGGCTGGCTCAAGGGCTGGCTGAGCAGTGAGAGGGCACAGTGGATGGATGGATGGATGGATGGAATCACAGGAGACACCTTCCCCAAACTGCTCCTCGAAGAGGAAGGGCCCTTCTCACTGTTTATATTGGCCAGGGGTTTATTCAGCAGTGGATATTGAGGATGGGGTTTGAGTTTAAAAAGGAGCTACTGGTTGATGCAATGGATTTCCCAATCCCCTGCTTTCCTCCACCTGTCCTTCCACACCTCTCCTTCCCAACCATTCCCCGTGCAGGCAGCCAGGCCGGGGCTCCTCACCCCGAAAACACGGGAGAACATCCCCATCGCCAACCCCAGCTCTGGAGAACYGGCACACGGAGTTTTAAGCTGTGTCTCTGCCCTAAAAATAGCCCACAAAATCCCCACCACCACCAGAGCCCGCAGCCTCCCCCAGAGCATCTGGCGGGCGAGTGCTGAGACAGGGCCCACACTTCCCACTCCCGTGTCCTGCACTTCCCACACAGCCACTTTGCATCCCTGTTTTCCCTTCCACGGGCTCTGACCAGCTCCTTGCCCAGCCCTGACCTTGCTGTGTCAACCCCCTGATGCCACAGTCACTCCCAACCAAACCCTCTTTGCCTGGGGCTGTTGCTGAGTTCGGGGGGTGGTGGTGGTGGTGTTGTTTCCATCTGCGGTCGGTTTTTCTTTTTGGTTTGTTAATTTCGTGTGTGTGTGTGGAGACTGGATCAGAGGCAAGAGAACAACAAACAAGTCAACACTAGTACAGCTGGGACAATTCAACAAGGAGAAAACACCCCCACGAGCAGAGAGAAACAAAACAAACACATGCAMGGAGGAACGGAGCCACGGCAGAGCACGGACAGCCCCGGGCGGCGGCGGCGGCAACCTCACCGCGACACAGGGACGGGACCGCGGGGCCCGGCAGGGCCGGGAACGCTCCCACCCGGAGCAGGATCAGCCGAGGAGGTGGCACAGGGACAGGGGTGATGGTGGCAGCAGGGGAGCAGGGGCTGCCGTGCGGCGCTGGCTCTGCAACACCCCAAAACCACTCAACACCCCAAAAACAACTGCAACACCCCAAAACCGACTGCAAYACCCCAAAASCAGCTGCAACACCCCACARGCAGCTGCAACACCCCAAAAGCAGCTGCAACACCCCAAAAGCAGCTGCCTCCTTCACCTTCTGCTTCTCTGGGGGCTTTGGCACCTCCCCAAAGAGGGGACAGGGCAGACAGGGGACAACTCGCACCCATCTCTGTTGGACACTGAATATCCCATGGGAGCTGGGCTGCTCCTGTGCAGGGGTTCTCACCTCCAACCTCTGTTCCACAGGGTGAAATCCACAGCAGCTTCCAGGCCTCGAAGGAAAACTCCCTCACCCCAGGAAGCTGCCCTGGTGTCCCTGCTCAGTTTGAGACCATCCCTGCACAGAGGATGCACCAGATCCCTTGGGACAGGACAGGATTCCCTCCCTGCAGGGGAAGGAACTTTGGCCCCTGTTTATTAAGGATGAAAATCATTTYTCCAGGGTTAATCCCATTGGTTTAGTGTGCAGGGACAAGCCTGCTCCACGAGGGTATGTCTGGTTTCCTTGGATTTGAAGACCAGTGAATTACTCCCAGTAAATGTCATTGCACTGAGAGAATTTTTTGTTTTGTTTTTTGCCTAAGTGTGAACAAGAGAGAGGCTCAAAAGGTGAGAGCTACAGACTCAGCAGATTAAAAAAAAGTCTGTTTTTAAACAATAGGAATATTTACTATATAGAATTTTTTCCCCCCTCTTTCAGAGCCTCATATTCTTATGAAATTTTGCTGTGGATCAGACAAATCAAACTTAATGGGTGTTAGCCATCACTCCTTCAAGTTGTTCCATATTTAATGATATTTCAACCAAGGTCAGCTGCTAGAGCTGGGCAGAACCAGGCTTTACATTCACTCTAAGTTTAGGTCACTGCCTTAAGTCTCTCTTCTGAGAGGCTCCAAGTGGAAATATTACTTTTAAAGTGCTTTTTTCCCCCCCAGAACCAGTTCCAGGAACTCAATATTTGTCCTTATCACGATGGAATTTTCTGCCTTAAAAAATGTTGTCCCACCTGAAGACTTGGAGATAACACAGCCCCTGCTCTTCCCTGCCAGGAGGTTGCTGTGGAATGGAGCTGCTCAAGGAAAAGTCATTCCTTAGATCCTAAGAAGTGGCTGCAGACACTACAACCAGGAATGACAGACAGCCAAACAGACACAAGCAAGGACCAGGAAATTATTTAGGCCCAGACAGAACCTGGGGGCTCTAAGACAAGAGGCACCAGGGAATAGCAAAGGTAGGAATGGCAGAGAAASGGGAATGTTCGGCCAGTTTGGGGGCTTGTCATTAACTGAACCGATCTTGGGACAGGAAATAAATCAAATAAAACCCAAGACACAGAAGCTGGAGCAGGGAGGGAAGAGCAGGAGTTGTGGTGTCCTTTTCCCTGCCATCAAACTACAGGAGGCCACTGACAGTGTCAAGGAATCCAGGGAAGAAACCAGCAGGTCCTGGCCATGTTCACCATCCTTTTGTTCTGGGTGTTTTCCCCACTGAAGCACAAACCCACTCAATACAAAGTGATGAATGAAGGAGAAGTGATGGGGATTTCAGGGCTGTCATCTTTAAATCCCTGGGGACAGCGTCTCCCTCCTTTATCCCTCCCAACAAATCCTCTGTGCCCCCACCCCAGCCGAGCTGCCCAGCACACCCCACGGCCTGGGCTCGTCTGCTGCTGTCCCCCAGCACAAAGTGRCCAGAACAGGGAGCAGACACCAGCACACCCAGGCTGTGGCAGCTCCTTCAGCCACCTCTGCCTGCCACAAAAGGAGGTCTCTGGATGTGGAAGTTGCTTTCAGAGCCTTGATCACATTCAGAGCTCGAAACCCACCCCAGAGGCTGTTGAGGGGCCCCTCTGGCTGCACTCTCAGTGGTTTTGGGGTGTTTTAACCAGGACCTCGGGCTCACCCTGGAAGGAGAGGGGCAGAGCAGCTCCCTCCCTCTCAGGCAAGGGGTTTATGAGCAGAGGGACAGGTCAGATCTAACACACCTCACCTCTCCCTCCCTCCTCTGGTGAAGGACAGAAGCCCTGCCCCCAGCGAGGTGCCACCGGTGCAGAGCAGCAGCACCAGCCCAGGCTGACCCCTCCCAGTCCCACTGCCCTGGCTGGACATTCTTGGATTGCTTAAGGCAGGTTTCAGTGGACAGCAACGCCGACAACCAACCCCTCACACATTCCCAGCACCTCCTTCCCCCACRGCCACTCCCCAGAAGGTGAACCAAAGCAAGAAAAAGGGACACTGTGCCCTCCCCCCCCGCTGGCAGCAGTCCCCATCCAAACCTGTGACCAGCCAAGCCTTTCTAGCCACGGGAGGGACAGAGCAGAGCAAAACCAAGCCAAAGGACCAAAGAAACGGGGGACTTGAGCTCTTGGATGAGACACTCTGCATCTTCTTCCTGCTGTCCCACCTCCATCCCCTCGGCCAACATTCCCAGCAGGGCAGCTGGATGTGCAGGACAGCCGTGAATGCCAGGAAAAGGGGGTGGAAAGCATAATGCAAATCTCTTTTCTCTCTCTCTCTCTTTTTTTTTTTGTTTGTTTTTTTTTGTTTGCTTGTTTGTCTGCTTTTTTTTTGTTTTTTTTTTACATATATACACAAGTCTGACAATAAAATGTGGAACACAGTGCAATGTCTTGGCTGCGTAGCATCCAGGACTGGCTTAGTTGTGCATCGTGGTGTGTCCATCCATGGACACCCGGGATGGAGCCGTAAAATCGTGCCCTCAGCCGGCTTGGGAGCAAACAAGAGGCTGTTCCCGAGGCAGGAAGAGCGAAGTCCCTTGGTTTAAAAGCTCTCTGCAGTCCCCGGAGGGGCGGGCGTGGCTCAGAGGTGCCGGGGGCTGGGGTGCCCGTTGTGGTACAGCTTCTGTTTGATGTGCACCATGTTCCCGGTGGCCTCCTCGTACTGCCGGTGGTGACGTTTCCTGAACTCCTTCAAGTTACAAAATTTCGGAATCCAAGACCAGGAATTGTCTGGAAGGCAGAAAGGAGAGGGGAGGTGAGGTACGGCAGGAACGGGTGAGGCCTGTGCTGTCCCAAGGCTGCTCCTGGGCTGCCCCACCGAAGGCAGAGCCACCCCTGAGCTTCCCTCCAGGACCCAACGAGGTGTGTGTGGCACCAGTGCCACCAGTGCCACCCTCTGCCCCGCAGCTCCTGCAGGCTGGGCCAGGGCCGTTTTTTACCCAGTGGTTCAGCTCTCAGCCCAGGAACCTTTCCCTGCAGCAGCATTTCAGCTGCCATCCATTCCCACGGGAAATGCCGCGCGATTCCAGCCAGAAACACAGAGCCCAGCCCCACACGGGACCACTGGGAAGCCCCCGGGAAGGACAGATTGCACAAGGATGAGCTGTTGTGCTGGGAATGGGTTGGACTCGATGATCTTTGAGGTCTTTTCCACCCCAAGTGAGTCTCTGAGTCCGTGATTGCGAGGTGGTTGTGGCTGCCCTGAGCAGCCCTGCAGCTACTACGAAGCCTGTCTGAGTTCCTATAGGAYATTTTCTATTTTGAGAAAGCTCTTCCATCAGGAAGGAGCCACAGGTTATTCTAACAGACCATGACTGGAGCTGATCAGGCCACAATGTGACATTGAGTCACTGCTAAGTGGTGCTCCTGCACTTCAGGGAGGGCTGCTCATTCAGTAATTTGTATTTCCCCTACCCCTGCCTCACAGCCACAGGCACCATTTCTTTCTTTAGAGGGAATTTTTAGCTTTGTTCAACAAGGAAACAAACTCCTTTCTGCTTATTGCCTTTGAAACCACTCATTTTGCATAGCTGATTTGAATGAATAGGAAATATCCATAAGTTCATTGCACCATTGGCAAACGCTTTTTTAAAGCCTTAAAATAGGCACAAACAGGGAGGGGGAAAAAAAGAAACAAAGAGATCAATTAGTCGAAATACTAAATTAATTACTAAAAATAGAAACCTTCATTCACAAGGGGTAGGCTGGGTGGTGACACCACGCCCTGCTCCAGCTCTGAGGAACATCACTGCCGTGCTCACCACCAGGAGAGCTCCTGCCAGCCCTGCTGCCTCCAGGAGCTCTGATCTCGGATGAAAAGCAGGAGTCACGGCCCCAAAATTGGCTCTCAGTACCTGAGATCTCACTGGAAACTCTGACAATCAGCCCCTGCTTGGGAAGCAGCAGCAGCAGCAGCAGCAGCAGCACAGCCCCGGGAGAATCCTGACTCAGAAACTGCTCACGGAGGCTGCTGGGGATTTGGGAAGACTAATGGGAAATTAATATCATTTTTTATCTGAGTTTTTAGAAAGAGATAGTCCACTTCCCTAATTAGAATTTCTTACAGGATTGCAGATAAATCTTTCTCCGGCTCGCTCTCCTTTTCCTCTGAGTTGTGATTTAACAGCACCATCAGTCAGAGTTGGAGAGATGGAGATTTGTAGGGACATTGTGAGGGAATTAAGAGTCATTCCCTAATTTAATCGTTTTTCCGTCATTTTTTTCTCCTCCAAATATTAAAATCCACGGGATGTCCTTGCTGAGGGAGCAACCTGGGGCAGAGAGGGGCTCCGAGGGAGCATCTGTTGGTCCTTCCAGGGTGCTGATTTGGGATGTTCACTGGTCCAAAGGCCAACTGTTCTGCCCAACACTTTTCCCCGCGGGGCTGATGCCACAACTGAACAAACATCTCCACATCTGGACAGCTGTGAGGAGGGGCAACCTCAGCTGACACCACGCAGATGTCACTGTCACCACAATGTCACAGGTTTATACAACCCACACCAGGCTGCTCTCCACCAGCTAGGAAAAAACCCCAGATTTCAGGAATTTTGGCCTGGCTTGAAAACATTCTGCCCGCAGAATTCCCACACCGATTCCCTGCTTGCATCACAGAACCGTGGAACGCCCCGAGCTGGAAGCGACCCACGAGGATCATCGAGTCCAACTCTTGGGACAAAGAGGGCTGGGACAGCCCGGCCAGGTTTATGCCAAATCCACGCGGAATAAACGCTGCAGATCGACCTTTTCCCTCTGCCCCAGCCCCCAGGAGAGGGCAGGGATTGAGGGAAGAGGAGGAAGAGGAGGAGCACTTACCATACCGTCGGCTGGTCCTCCAGGCGCGCACGGCGTAGTGGAGAACCCCGTCCATCCACACCAGGAACCAGCTTATACAAAAGCCCAGCAAAAGTCCCAGCATCAGATCAATCTCCTGCTTGGTTACATTGTCAGTCACAAAGTAATTCTCCGAGGAGTCCACCACTGACTGGTCCCCGTCGTAAGGGATGACATAATGGACGTGATGCCTGGCGCAGGGGACAGAAACAGGGGGGGSAATCAGCGGGGAGGAGCAGGGAACATCATCCACCCCGCCAGGATGGCCAGGGCTGGGTTTAACACCTTTCCTCCCTGTTCCCACCGCCACGCCCAGGAGCAGAAGGGCTGTCCTGGCTCTTTGTGCTGGTGTCAGCGCAGAGGGAGGGAGGAGAGCACAGAAACCCTGACCCCATGCCTGGAGCCGATGTCACATTCATCATCCACGACACGGAAGAGGAGACTCAGGACAGCACGAGGCCACCCCCGGGATGCAGAGGGCACGTGCTGGAGGCAGAGGCCACCAGTGCCTTGCTCCTGAGAGCACACACAGGCTGAGAGCCCTGCAAATGCCACCACCTCCATCCCCTGGAGGAGGCAGAGCCCTCCTGTGCCCGCCCTGCAGCGCTGGTGGCTCTGGGGGACGTCCCCAGGGGGGATGTGCTGCTCCATGTCCCCTCTCTGCAGGGAAACGAGACTCCTGTCACTCACACAGCAGAATTCACAGAGTTTGCATGTTTACAGCCATGGAGGTGGCACATGAAAACATGCCTGAGTTCCTCCTCCAACAGCACAGGGAGGAATTCCCCCTGCAGCCTGTCGCTCCTGGAAAAGTCACACGAGCTCCAAGACCACCTCAGCTTCTCCTCCTGCATGACCAGGGTGATTTTTGGGGTTCCTCCAGGACCGGGCAGCAATTCCTGCCTGCAGGAGACAGCAAGAATCTCTCCCAGCACGGGAGCAGCTGGCAAACCTCCCCCAGGGCCCTGAATATCTCCAGGGGTAAAGGAGGAGCTCTCCCAGCTCCAAAGCTTTCCAAGGTTCCTGGGGTTTGGAGAGGCTGCCTGGTGCCAGGAGGGTGATTGGGTTCCTTTGTGCAACGAGGTGATGGAGGCCAAGCTTGGGATGAAGCTGAACTGCTTGAAAAACCCTGGTTCATTCAGGAAAATGGCAGGGATGGAGTGAGGGAGTTGTAGAATAGAAAAAACCCAGGCAGGTCTGTGGGGGCTGAACGGGAGGGGATGAGCAGTGACAGGTCCCTGGGAGCTGAGCCTGTGGGGTGGGAGGATCCCAGAGGATGGGGGATGCAGGATGAGCACCTTCTGCCCCTGCTTTAAACAGCTCTTCACCTGCCCAGGGAGCAGCCAGGAGCCCCGAGGCTGCCCAGGCTCTGCCCTGCCCCACTCAGAGGTGGGCACCGGTGGGGCTGTCACTGCCCCAGGAGTGACCACACACCCAGCCAGGCTCCRGACCAGCACAATCCTGGCACTGGCTGCACCACCAGTGCTCCCAGTTCCGGGGRCACGGGCTCTCCCAGCGCTGCCCACTGCCCCCAGCACCACCAGCACCCCGTCCCTCCCCCAGCCACGGCCCCGCTCCCACGCACAGAGGAGAGGAGGCAATCGCTGAGGCCTCTGAATATTCATGAGGTGCAGGTTGCTCGATAATCACGCCTGAGAAACGTCCA
This sequence comes from Amblyornis subalaris, assembly GCA_018881555.1. Classification (NCBI taxonomy): domain Eukaryota; kingdom Metazoa; phylum Chordata; class Aves; order Passeriformes; family Ptilonorhynchidae; genus Amblyornis; species Amblyornis subalaris. The sequence continues at coordinate 606,281 of JACAXG010000099.1, forward strand.
AATATTTACGCAAACAAACCTCCACTCAAAGGAACCTTCTGAAAACAGCCCTAATCTCAGCCGTGCCTCAATGGGGGCCACCTGCACCACAGGCACCAGCTCGGGCTGAGCCCGGCACAGGGGCTGGGACAGGGCTGGGACAGGCTCCTGGGGGGGAAGCCAGCCCATCCAGCCATGGCCAGTCCCATTTCCATCCAGGACAAGGGACCAGGCTGGGAAGGGGCAGAAGGAGATGGCTGCAGGCCAGCTCTGGAGGCTGCTCCCAGTGAGCCCGGGGGCTGAGGGCAGCCCTGCTCCTGCCTCCTCGTGCTGGCTGCTTTGGAAGCAGAGATTTTCCCTCTTTTGGCACAGGAGAATCCAGGGGCAGAGGCTGTGGGAGGGAGGGCTCCCCGAAAGGGAGCTCTTGCTCATGAATGGGAGGGTTCCCATGAACACAGCCAAGCACCTCCCATGTGCTCTGCTTTCCCAAATCCCTGCACACGCACACCTCCCGTGTTCCATGCCACAGGGACACCTGGCAGGTCCTCAGCTCGCTCCCTTTCGCTTCTTGCAGCACAGCCACAGCCTAAAGGCTGAATCCACAAACGCCTCCCAAAGCCTGGGCTCCTTGGAGTGATCCAGAACGGAGGTTCCTTGGCAGGAGCTGGCTGTGGCTCCTCTGCAAGTCCYGGGGGCACCTGAACCCCCTCCTCAGGCAGAGCAGCACAAACACAGCCACCCCTGAGGCTCAGGGAACCCAAACTTCCCAGACACATCCAGGGCAGGTTCCCAGGCGGTGAGCAAACACCTCTGGGGTGGTTTTCACACAGTCTCAGCCCAGCAGCAGAAGAGGAAGGTCCTGGAGTTCCCTCCCTCCCTCTGCCAACCCCCCCAGTGCTCAGGGATGTCACACACAAGCCAACGCCAGSCAGTGCTGCCCTGACACAGAGCACAGGACTCCTCACACGCTCACAGGAGCTTTTCCTAGCGTCCTGCTCTCCTCACAGCCCTCGCTCCTGCCTGCCAGGCGCCCAGGGAAGGGACACAGTCACCTCCTGCCTGCCTCGTCCTGCTCGGTGCAGGCTGACTCTGCACTCTGCACTGGGATCTCCTCCAGCTCCCTCTGCTCAGCAGCTCCTCGGGGCAGCTCCGGGGGCCTGGCTCTCCTTCTGTGGCCACAGCTCCCTTCCCACGTGCAGGGGAACGTCCCAAACCCCGAGATTCCAGACTCCCTGTCACTTCACGGGAGGCCAAATCCAACAGAGAGCAAAACCTTTGACCTGTCTGGATTTGGAAACTGAATTACCCAAGTATCACAAATCAAAATTTGGATCCCGGGTGYAAATTTCCTTAAAAGAAAAGCCTCCTGACACTAAGGCTCCCCAKGAAAGCACCTGAGAGGCCCTGGAAACTTCCAGGCAGCTTTTGGGAACCCCAAGTTACCAGAATAGTTCCATGGAGTGGAGATCCCAGAGCTGCCTTTCCACTTTGCGGAGTTTTCTGGAAGGGGTTTAGCAAAGCCCAGGGAAGACGAATTTTTCTTGCTGTTGCAACAGTTGGGAGATCTGGGATGCAGGGAATTTTATCCTTTCCTTGCCTTAAYAGGACTGAGTAGTGCCACAGAGGTGGGGATGAGAGCAGGGACAGACCCCCACAGGTTTTCTGCCGCTGCTCAAGCCCTTGGGGGACGTTCCAGGAGGGAATCAGGCAGTGCCACAGCAGCACAGCAYGTTATTAATAGTGCACAAAGGACCAGGGTCCCCACCACGTGCCCGGGGGACTGGAAACTGGAACGTGCCCTGGATGGCTCTGGGGAGCAGATCCAGCCAGGGARTGTGTCACCTCTGAGCTGAGCAGGGTGTGGGGGCAGGAAAGCCCCACCAGCTCCTCCAGGGCACTGCCAGGGCAGGCAGACAGGGCTGGACACCAGGTTCTGGCTCCTCAGAACACAACCCTGGCACAGCCCTCCGGCCAGGGCTCATTTCACCAACCAAAGCTCTTCTGAGAAGAGACAAAAATCTCCTTCAGAGACAAAAATCTCCTTCAGAAACAAAAATGTTCAGCCTGGCATCACCTCAGCCCACGGTCAGAGGCGGGTGCGAGCTCTGTGGGGTGCACAGCCCTGTGGCAGAGGTGCCGCACGTGGCCCTCAAAGCCCAAACCCATGTTCCGTCCGTGTTTATTTTCGAGAAAAAAGATGTACCAAATAATTCCTGAGGGCCAATTCCTGGGCAGCTCCAGCCTGGTTAATCCCGTGCCACCTCTCCGCTCATGCTGTGTGCCCACCCTCCCAGAATACCCCGAGCTGTATCCACCCTGGATGTGCTGGAGCTTCCACAGGAAGCACAAGCAAAGGAAGGGAGAGAAATACCAGCACAGCTCAGGCCAGAACCTCTCGGGAAGCAGCAGGGTCTGGAGAGCAGCGGGTGAGAGGCTGGATCTGCTGTCGCTTGGCTCGGGTGACAAAGCGAAGCCGCCGGACAAAGGCAGCTCGGTGTGTGTGTCCGTGCACGTGTGCCCGAGC
>JACAXG010000099.1:1331807-1488766 GCA_018881555.1 Amblyornis subalaris
CACAACACAGCACAGACACAACACAGCGCGGCCACAACACAGCGCGGCCACAACACAGCGCGGCCACAACACAGCGCGGCCACAACACAGCGCGGCCACAACACAGCGCGGCCACAACACAGCGCGGTCAGTGCGGCCACAACGCAGCGTGGTCACAGCACAGACACAACACAGCGCGGTCAGTGCGGCCGCAACGCAGCACGGCCACAACACTGTGGTCAGTGCGGCCACAACGCGGCCACAACGCAGCGCGGCCACAGCACAGTGTGGTCAGTGTGGCCACAACGCAGCGCAGTCACAGTGGGCACAGCACAGTCAGAGTGGTCACTCCTGTGGCCACTCCTCAGCCACACCTGCACCTCGGGCTCAGAGTGTGCCAGGTGGGATTCTGCAGGGAGTTACTGGTGCCCACGAACAAAGGCACTTGAAAGCCAAGGGGATTGACTGAAATGTCGTTTTAAATGCACCCAGCTTGGGATTTTGACACAGGTAAGCTCTGTCTCCAATAGGGGAATTAATCAGAAGGAAACAGGTTAAACAAGGTGAAATGATGCTTCTGTCCCAGGGGGTTTTGGGCCACCTGCAGGATCTGACATCAGCCATAACCCAACCTGTTCCTGACCCAGCTGTGTCCCGAACACAGACACCTCACTAAGGGCCAACAACCCATAATGCCTGAGCAGTGTTACAGGTCTGTAAATCCACACTAAGCAACTCCTAATGCGTGTGTAGGAATGACTCCCAGCGGGAAGGGTGGCTGGGATGCTCCACAGCCAAATCTCTGACCATCCTGCAGCTAAGGGACACRAACAACAAAGTGGCACTTTGGCCGCGTACCTCAGATCCAGGCAGGGAGAACTGGAGCCCGTCTGAACCAACAGCAGCTTCTCGTCCCTCAGTGCAGAGCTGTGTTTGAAGAGACAAAAACATTAAACAGCTGCTTCAGCACAGTCTGAGASAGACCACGAGAAAGCAGGAATAAGCCAGAAAACCAGGAATATTGAAGCCTCTTTTGCAAAGGGTTCCTTTCCCGCAGGGACTTCACTGGGAAACACAYTGTCTCCTGCAGCACAAGCATTGCTCAGTCAGCCCTGCGTCCTCTCCCAGGGACACTGTGTGTGTGACATACATGGATATGCCTCTATTAACAGAGAAAATTTCTGGTGGAGCAGTTTGAATGCTTGTCAGGGAAGATACAACAAGAAGTACAACTATGGATGTTCCTAAATTTTTCACCTTAATGAAAGTAAATGCCCTGCCTTGGGCTGAGGCTGCAGGCTGCAGACACTACTAARCAGTGAAATACAAGCCCAGGCTGTGCCCAGGATCCTGCTCTGCCCCCAGTGGGGTGTGGCAGGGGTGGTGCTTACTGGATCACGGGGTCCATGGCCGCGATGCGCTCGGTCACGATCAGGGACTCGCTGTAGGTGACGTCGTTGAGGGCAGGGCCAGAGTTACAGGCCAGAATCACCTGGGGGAAGGTGCCAGGAGAGGTCACACCGTCAGACATTGGCATTCCAGGCGTTTGGGTGATTCCCAGTTTGGCAGAGACGTGTCCTGCTGGTGGGCAGTGACACCTTCCAGCAGTTACCAGAACTCCATAGGAATTCACAAGGAAAACCACTCACCTCTGTCCCTCTAGAAAGGAGCTCTCGGACAAAAGGAAAGACTCCTAAAATTATGTCTATCCCACTGTTATCTGCGAAAATTAAGGCACATTTATGAGGAGGACCCTCCTGCAAGAGAAAACCAACGCATTCAGGATGGAGCACCACTCACCTCAGGGAACAATTTGTTATTCACAAATACTCCTCCAGAACCCCACATTTTGTACCCTCAAACCCTTGGGCCTCTGGGTCTCTGTGGCAGCAAACTCCCAGCACGCTCCAGTGACAAACGGGAGGAAGGGGGTTCCCTGACGGTGTCTGTGCTCAGGGGTTTACAACAGCCTCGAGTGCCTTTGCTGTGTTTGAGACAGGGCTCAAACTGCAGCACTAAAACCTCCACCTGCCAATTCAAGCCAGGCCTAACTCCAGGGTCAGGCCTGTGATCCTGAACGCGCTGGGTGCCAGGTGGACCTACCTTGGAGGGTGTTTTAAGTCAGCCTGCTGCTGGCTGAACAGGATTCCCTTCTGCCAGGAAAGGGCAGGATGGACTGAGGGGGCAGTGACATCCTAAAATGAAAAGATAGTGCCTATTCTCCATTAACCTCTTAATTTTTTCTCAATCTGATGTTATGAAACTTAGTTCACTCCAGTTCATACCAGCAGAAGTGAAAAACATTCAATTCCTAATAAAAACTGACAGGACAGTGCTTGAAGTTCCCTAATTATCCCCATTACACAACATTAGCTGGTGCTTTGTTTTAGGATGTAGCATGTAATGATTTGCCATAGTCTGCTCATCCTCAACCTTTTGACTGCCATTTCCAACAGAGAGATTTACATAAAGACACAAAAGCTTTTCAATTAATCTTAATTATACAGTAAAAGAGATCACATGGCGGGAAAAAAAAGCTTTGCTAATTGATAAGTTAATTACTTCCAGCAAGCTCCTACCTTAATGCCATTTTTAGGTTGGCTACTCAGGGGGGGGGAAACAACTCAAATGCTACATTTGGCCTCATGTTTTTAAATGCAGGGGGTCTGGGTCTATGGAAATAAGTGCCCTGATAAGGAGGAGAGGCTCTGGAGCAGCTCTGAGAGCAGCTGGGCTTCAGTGCTGAGGCTCCTGTGGGAATTCAGGGAAGCAGCTTGGTAAGCAACTAAGTGTTAGACTAATTCCTTTATTCCTTTCTTCACGGTGAATTACTGGGATTTGTTTTGAGTTGTCTGATCAGAATTCTGTTAAAACCCCACAAYTACTAAGGTGGTTTGCTGATTAAGGTGTTTAATTAGTGGATTTAGGGCCACCCGTGGTCGTACCTTCAGTCGCTGCAGCCACTGGCTGTAGGAATCTTCCAACCAGGGACGTTCTGTGGCACAGACAGAGCAGYGTCAGCATTTCTTATCAACAGCCACTCATTCTTATCAACAGTCATTCTGCACATTGTACAAGCAGGAAGTTCATGCTACACACACTGAAGCATCAAAGCATTTGAGCTCAGGTTTGGAATGCTRAATGTGTAGGTTCCAAGAGTTCACGAGCTCTTAGTTATGGGAATGTCTCCATGAGAGCAGTCCTGGAGTGGAATCTTCATACTAAAGCACTGACATGGTGTGAGTTGGTGCTGAAATGACTCATCCTGGGCTGGGGGTGCTGCAGCTCCCAGGACACTGTTCCCTGGCAGGGACACAACAGTGAGTGACCATCTCTATGCTGAGGTTCTGCTCAAGGAGAGGTCTGCAGGCTTCAATTCCTTTGGAACACAAGCAGGAACGTTCCACCCAAACTCTGGATCTGCATTTAGCTAACCCTACGAAGTCCTAATGATTCCCTGTCATCTGGGCAGCAGAACCCCCACAAACATTCCCCCTCTCCTCCACTCCCTCCCCAACACCCAGCTCCAACCACCACCACGAATCTCCCCATACCTTGGAGCTTTGACTTGGCTTCTTCAAACCCAAACTGTGGCTCAGACTCCAGAACACTGGAACAGGAGAGGAATAAAGGGCACASAGTTAAACACCATCTCATGTAAGTGTAATTCAAACAAATCTTTAGCAGGTGCTCAGCAATTTTACTGCATTGGTTATACTGGGGGTGTCTGTGGGTCCCAGGACTGGGAATGTATTTTGTGCTCATGTTGAAAACAAAAGGCTCAGGGGGAYATTAAATTAGAGCTCTGATGCTAAAAGGAAAAAGCTCCAGCAATATTCAGATGTTTGCAGGCAGCAGGCTATAGGTAAAAAAGACTTTTTTGGGTCTGCAAACCACTACAAAATGTAGGCATGACTTACACCAGCTGCATGGTGTAACAGTGCTGCACAAAGGCTGATGGGGAGATTGGGGAACTCTATTTTTTAGAAAAAAAMCACAATTTGATATTCTGTAGCTTAAAGGGTGCTGTTAAAGGATGTAACACATACTCTGAGACTGCCTTTGCTCCCCAGTCAAAGACATTCCCTGCCAGAAGTCCTTTCACCAGTGCAAACTGCCTCTCCTCCCAGCCCAGGGAATCCAGGGACTCGATTACGCTCTGGAAACACTTYAAGGCTATTCCATTTTCTTTCTGCTTTACCTGTAAGACAGACAGGAAACASTGGATTTACAGACCAGAATTTCTTACCCATCCTTGGCTGCCTCAGTCCCAAGGCCACATTCAACCATCTCCTCTACATTCATGACCTCTCCTGGACCAACACATTACTGTTATCAGTGTGCTTAGGATCAAGAAAAAACTTTCCTGGGATTCTAATAAAAAGCTTCATTAGTGCCAGGATATGATCTGTGTCCCAAGAAGTATTTTTCTTAATAGGTCAGAGGTGCAATAGATCTTGAGCAGATTGGGAAACAGATCTTGAGCAAGCTGAGGAATGGGAGAGTGGACACGCAAAAAACTTGTAGCAGTAACATCAACCCCAGGAAATCACCACCAGTAGTACCACAAAAACTGGAGGCTTTCTTTTCTCTTTTGCATCAAGAATTGCATCATCCCAGATGCTCAGCAGCTCTCCATTTTTTTTCTCTGCTCTGTCTCCAGTGAGATCAGTGTTACAGGGTGAGTTTTCTTAGAAAATTTAAAATTATCGAGGCACCAAGATCTTTTCTTGGCAGTATCTTGTCTGAATTACCAGAAGCAAAYGTAAGCAAAAGCCACCTCACATGTGTTTTAGCCCTTTCTTAGAGTGAAGGTAACACCTGACAGTGCAGGCAGGGAGAACCTTCTCTGTATTTTGCAGAAATATGTCAATAGTCAGAAAAAGAAGTCTCAGACCAGCCACTGGCACTGTTGYTACTTATGTCACACAAACAAGTGTTGAGGAACAGACCTACASAGAGTTACTTTTGAGAAATACTGACTCCCTCCCACGTCCTCTCCACAACCATTTCATGTCACAGAACAAAATACAGAGAGAAAACAGCTGCACAATGACAAGGAATATTTTTAAGAGCAGGAGGTTGTGCACTGTGCCCACTCCAACCCAATGCTGAGCATCTCACAGGTGACAAAAGCAGCCCCAGAGGAGCAAGTTAGAGCAGTGACAGCCACCACTGCCCAGGAGCCCGGCTGGCACCAAGACTTGCTTCTCAAGCATATCAGGCACTGAAGCTGGTGATATGTTTGGTTATCATCATCCTCACCAGAAGCCTGTTTGGGTGAAGTGCTGTTTCCAGCTTCTCCAGAAGAGCTCCCCCAGCTGCTCACCAGCAGTGCAGGAACTGGTTCCTAATCCCTCCCCTCTGAGCCATCACTTGTACAAAGTTTCAGAGTRTTAGAAAAGTGCATTGAACTCACCTTGGAATAGGGATCTGGAAAATTGAACTCATTCAAACAGTGTTCCCTTGTATCCAAGAGACTTCTGACTGTTAAGGTACCATATGCACTTTAAAAAAGGAGAAGAGGGGAAAAAGAGATAAATTACATCAAACAGAAAAAGTTATTTTCCCCTCTGTTTCCTCCAGAAGTCACAGCCCCTCACACAAGCACTAAAGCTGAAAGCCCCAGGTGCTAAACCCTGGCTCTAAGGGGTAAATCTACAACACAGATCATTTAAATACAGGGAGGGAGAATATTCAGAGCAAGGCCAGATACTTGACTTAACTTGCTGTTGTTTTTAATAATAAATTTTCTGCCAAGATACAACTTCTGTTTAATTCCAACATGGGAAATCCAAAAGCTCTTGTGCAGGGAATCTGATGTTTGGCACAGCAACTTGCCCAAGCCTTCAGCCTACCTGGCTTTCAGTTTGCTCTGCTTTACAACCTGGTTAGCTTTTGGTTGGCTTTTACTGTGCTCTGCTCAAGAGAAGCAGGAAGTGATGCAAAAGGGAAAAGAGAGACACTTACAAGGGCTGCTGCCTGAGCGTCTGGAGCTTATTCCAGTATTTCTGTYGGAATTTCTCAGCTCTCTCCAGTGCATCCACAGAGTCTGGCTGGCTGGCTGCAGCTCGCTTCGCCACCTGGCAGAGACATGAGGCAACGCTGGAGTTACCAAATTAATTCTTCCTCCATGTAACTGCTCTGGAGTTCAGCCTGAGAAATAACCCCTCCATCTGCCACCCTGCTCTGTGCCTGCAGCCCGGCTGCTCCCTCCCACACAGCACCTCCCAGCTTCCCTGAACTCCAAACACTAAACAAGAATTTTAATGCCTCTTTTCATCCCAAAGATTTAAAGTTTGTTTTCCAGGCTGTACTTTCAGAAATTAAGCACAAGTTCTAACTACTTAGAGGGGGAGGAAAAAATAACAATGCATACACACAAAATGAGAAACAGGCAGAAATTTAATGGTGCACATCGACCCCTTGTGTTCTCTTTTTGTTTATTCCAGTGAACTGAATCAGTTTCAGTGCAGAAAAAATAACTTGTGTCTGATTCAATTGTGCTCTTCCCATGGAAAAGTGTCTGTGAGGCAGCAGGACTGCTCCCAGAGCAGGAACAATCCAAGGGGCTCTGGCCTTCGGTTGTGTAACTGTCCTGCTTGCAGCTCTGTACAGAGAGGTCCAAATGCCATTAAACAGAGAAAATGCTTTGAAAACACCTTTAAAAAGGAAAAAAAAAAAGCACCACAGAACACTTCTGCCTTTGAAGGGGCTGAGCACTTCCTTAAGAGACTCGGACAAAGTCAGGTGCTTCTGTACAGGGAAAGGACTGGACTCACAGAGGTGGGACACAGCAGGAATATTTTACAGGATAAACATGCTGGTTCACAGAAGGTTTATTTGCTAAATATCCATATCAYTCAAACAAGGACTGTTTTGTGACACTTACCCCATCCAGTGCCTCCTCAAAGCAGGTGAGCCAGTATTTTCTGGCCATGGCATCATCTGTGAGGTCAACAGTGTCTGGGATATAGGTGGAGGGGTCTTTCAGCAGTGGCAGGTTAACAAGAGGTCTCTCCAATCTGTCCATTTCCAGCATGTCAAACTAAGGGAAAAAGGAAAGAGATTGATTAGGACTCACTCAGAAATTAATTCACAACGAATTAAATTAGTACAAGGACTGCAAAAGTCCAGCCACAGCTCAGACTGACAGTTTTGCAGACAATTATATGTCATTATAAATAATCCAGTTCCCTCTGTGGATTATTTTATCCATGCCCACCCTATAGACAGAAATTATCCACTGTGGAATCAGAATTGCTGTACTGTCAGTGAACTAAAAGATGACTGGGCTTGTGCTCTTCTGTCCAGTCTTATATTTGTCTTCTCATAGGAAGCAAATTAATGCTGCTTAAAGACGGTGGAACATCAGATTCCAAATTCTGAARTATTTCAGCTGTAGCAAAATCCAGCTGCTCCACAGAAAGACACAAACATTCCCCTCACTTTTGTGGAGGGTGAGACCAAGTTGGTGAAGGAGAGTAAGACAAAGTGACAGCCACAGTCTGCTTTATGAGACATTCCAAACACCACACAGGACACGAGACAACATCACACAAGACACCAGACTGGTCACTTCTTTGGGCAAGCAGGAGTTCCAGGGGCAAGAAGCAACCAACTGGAGAAGAATCACCTATTTCCAGGTCACCACTGCTAAGAGAACACACAGTTCTAGAAAAGASACCACATACTGTACCACTCCGTGTTCTCTGCATGGGGTAAACATCAGGGGATGTGCTCATAAGCCCAGAACTCCCAGCATAATTCTCTCCCCAGCTGTACTGGTTTGGATCTAGAAAAGAGAAAGACACAGACACACATAATCTGAAAATAAAACTGAAAATACTCCCGTGAGTGAGTTTAGAGCCAGCATCCCTTCAGAGCAGCTGCTGCACTACACAAGCCAGCTCCCCTTGTCTTTAAAAGCAAACAGAATTTTTCCCTCTCACCCCCAAAAGAAATGTTTCAACCACTCAGTGAATTACCTGCTCCAAAGAGCTTCAACCTGAATGAGACAAGAGACAATTTAAGTTCTAAAGTCATTCTTTTTAACCCCATTTCCTTGTCATTAATCAGCATGCCTTCAAAGCATTATAACTGAGCATTTCTTATTTCTAAATCTAGATCCATTATTATAAAATAGAATTACAGAACTCTCAAAGCACAAGGTAAGTTTTAGAGAAACACTAAAGTTATTTCTAGATTTGCTTTATTTGAGAAAAAGTTTGAGCTCAGATGTACAGTACATGCTGCAGAAGCAACGTCTAATTCCTCAGTAGCTGGTTCCTTGCCCATCTCTATCAAATGGGTAGGAAAAGAATTCCACATCCATGTTTTTGGAGGTGTATTTGATACTTACTGAACTAAGTACCATTAACAGCCTGTGGCTGCGTCACTATAACCAATGTACTGCCTGGCTTGCCAGTACATCAACAGGGAAAGAGAAAACTAAACAGGCAGAATTCCACCAAAGCACCCTGGATACAAGGAATGCTGGACAGAAGGGTCTCATCTGTGAGGCTTCTCACTCTCAAACAAACACAGTTTGGAGATGCTGGTCTTCCTCAGTACATTAAAGGAATTCAGAAGTGGCCTCTTAAAGAAGGGGAAAGTTCTCCACACCCACGTTTCCCCAGCTGGATTTAGAGTTGTGACTGCTCTTTGCAGAAGTGCAGAGAAGAGAAGAGCCCAGTCCTGCTGCCTTCTCCAAGGTGAGCAGGAAATCCAGTGAGAAATTAGGATGTCCCTGCCAGAATGTATAAAACCAAAGCCCAGCATCTGTGTTTATTAGTGCCAAATGGATTTATTTAGGCAACAGCTTACATGCAGCCTCTTAAGAGAAACTTGGACAGTACACTGACATTTCAGAACACAGCATATACAGAACAGAGCAGTGCTGTACTTACTGTCTTGTTCAGCTCCTTTTAAAAATGCCCCAATGGCTCCCAGGTAGCCTTCATGTCTCAGGAACAATGCCTGAACCTCTCCCTGCCACAATATGAAACATTGCAATTGGATGGTCCCTGAGGGCTAACAGGCACTTCTTTGTCACTAGTTTCACACTTTAATTTAATAGAAACAACTAGAAGATGGTAATAGTCATTTGTGCTACATTCTCACACATTCAGCAACTTTAATGGTGCTTCTGAAACAGCTCRGGGAGGAACTGCTCACACACATCATTCCCCAGTTATCAAACAGCTGGAAAACACCCATGCACCAGTGGTGTGTGTTCTAAGGCTGCACACCCAGAGCAGAGGCAGCCACTGCCTTCCCTGGAAAACACCACTGCATCATTCCATGAATATTCAACTCCTCTTGCTTCAACAGGCTGGAAACACAAGGTCATGTGATTCCTAAGTGAAGTGTGTGCCACTGCATCCAACACATTTGAGACATTGCTCATTATCTTTATTCCTTTACACTGCTATTCAACACCACACAGACACTGCATTATCCATAGGCAGGCATTCCCCCATCCAAATAGTTCAATTGTTGATATAAAATACAGGAATGCTGGAGAGAAGAACCCTCCATCCTCACAGCAGGGCCCCTCRGCTTTCCTAGGCTGGGTGAGACACAGCCTTTTCCAAGGAATTCAGCAACAGCTCACCCTGAGGGGAGACACAGGGAAACAGCAGCTCCAGCTCACACGGAGATTTGGATTGCAATCCCTGGTCAAGTGTTTCTTACAAGAACCTAAAGCTGCAGTTTTGCAATCGTTTTCTTGGAACTCAACAAAGTTTTACAGAAAGGGACAACAATGGTGAAATAAAGAGGGGAAAAAGCAGCACACAGGAGTCTCTTGCATGAAGCACTGAGATGAGAAAAAAATGGTGTCATCTACTCTATAACATTCCAAAAGTGCAGGACTCATCTACCTGTAACAACCATTAACGAGCTTTTGGACTTGACTTTTTCCTAGTCAAAAATCTTCAGTATTTTTCCACAGCTTCAAAACCTGCGAAGAACTTCAGCTTGGTTGATTTGGGGTTTGATTTTCTCTTAAAACAACAAAACCCCACTGATGCCAACTGTCTCAGCAGAACAACCCCCCACTGCATGGCCTGGGGGTGGAAAGATGCAAATCAGCAAGAGGAATTGAATAATGATGGTGACTATCTAAGAACACAGGGAAAACTCATTACTTGGAGCTACAAGACAGACTGTCAATCAAAAAATAATAATACAGAGAGAGGGAGGTGGGGAGAGAGAAAAAGGGCCAGACACAACTCCCAGGCATTTCACATCGATTTTACCCCTCCCACAACACATCCCTGCCTTACCTACCTAAGGAGCAGCCTTCTAAGCTTACTTCATGTGCAATTTCATTTATTAAGGTATCCCAACAGCCTAGAAAAATAACTAAACAGGTGACTTTGCCGTAGGAAAGTCTCAGCTCTCCTTACCTTGGAGAAGAAGTTGATGCTGTAGGTTATTGTGCGCATGGTGACAGGGTGGCCCCGGATAAAGAACCCTCCAAAATAGATTTTATCCAGGTTGTGCAGTTTGGCATAGAGGCAGGCCAGCTGACCAATGTCATTGCTGATCATGTGGAGTAAACTTTTTGCCATATCCTCTTTGGAAAACTCTGAAAGGGAAGGAATAGTAAAGGAAATTAAACACAGCTGAGGAAGCTCCAATGGACTGTGCTTTTCTAACCAAGAGCCTGCAGCTGGGGAAAGAAAAATACAGGGTTTGAGCAGTTTGCTTTATGTGTGGAGAAGAAAAGTGTTACCCCTGCAAAAACCTCACACATAAAATGTACTTCAAACAAGGAAGAGTGTACATTCAACTGAACATAYCAGGAAAAAAAACCCCCACTAAGCCTAAGTGAAACATTTCTTGAAAAAAACCTTCCTGGATGGCAAGAATCCATTTCTTCTCTCTAGGAACCACGGGTGAGGGTTCATCCATCCCTCTTGGCCCGAGATGCACTGCAAACATTTCATCATGACACTGCAAATAAACTGCAAGTTGTAGTCAATCACTGCCAAAGGACCCTTTTGGAGCCCAGAAGGCCACATCTATCTCCCACTGGAATGAATTAACCCTGGCTTAACCAGACAGCTGTTTTTTTCTTTTCTCTGGACTTAGGCAATCCCAAACTAAAAATTCAAATCTCTGCTTGTAAAGCAGTACTAGATAATATTTTTAATGAATATTGTGCAGGCAAAACACAAGATCATGAAAAAAGCTGGAGATTATTTTCAGCTCTACTTGTTAAATCAGTATAAAGATGATTTCCAAGGGCCAGAGGAGATGTTTGGGTAGATCCYTTCCATCCCAGTACCTTTGTCTGCTGTTGTGGACTTCCCAAAGCTGCTGGCTATGAGATTCCCACTGAGCCCCAGGGTCTGGTAGGCACCTCCATACACATCCTTCACCAGCATGTCCACGTTGGTGTGCTGTCCCTTTGAGGCCAGTTGCAGCAATTCATCAAATTTCTGAGGGTGAGAAGCAGAGTTACTGCAGCTGCCCTGGACAGCCAGAGAACCTTCCTCACAGCTCCACCACCAGAGTTCTGCAACATTTTTACTGACCAAAAGCAGGGGGTTGGCTTGTCTTAGAATTAACGCTGCCAGCCAAACACAGATTATTTCTAATTACAAGGACACATCCAGAGTCCATATCTGATCAGACAGACTTCACTAGAGCTCCTTTAATTATGAAAACCACAATCATCGTCTTTGTTATCTGCAAATATTTCCCCTGAAAACTAGGATGGATCAGCACATACAAAACAGTCAGAAGCCTCATGCATCCTTATCTTGGAATGAAGTCAGAAACACAGTAACTAAGAGAAAACAGAATTATGTCTTCCTGAAGCACAAAAAAAAAAGAAGTTGGACTAAAAAAGACTCAGTGTGCCTTTACTGTTGCAGAATGTGTCAATGTCCCTGAAATTAAATTTGCAGGCAAGCTGCATTATCTCAATACTTAATTTATAACTCTGCTAACTCCAATTTCTACTACAAAACCAAGAGAGAATTAAGAGCAGACACTGTCATGTTCTCAGATTTCTTCTTTAGGAGCATCAAACAAAAAGCCGAGCCCAGGCTGTGCCCTCCCTTTGACATTTTCTTCTCTGGTGCACATGTAACTGTAGCTTTTCCTACACTGCTGACATTTAGGACACTCATTTAAGGCACAGAGCTCTTCTGGGACAGGGAAGCCCAGCATGATGTAAGAGCTGGGCTGGGCTGAGCAGGACTAAATCAGGCCTTGTTCTGGCAAATCATCAGCCCAGATTTCAATGCACATTGGCAACCTGAAACCAACCAAGAGGCAAAATTCCTCCTCTCTGCTCCCAGACATTTTGCAGCAATTGTGTGCTCTCTGCTTTCTTCTGCAGACAATGTTGCAGGAACTGGGCTGGCATTTTATATTGGAAAGACTACAAAAATCACCAGGCCACTTTGAGGAGGCTCTCTGCATTACAGACATCACCTGTCCTTGAGCCCCAAGCAGGATTGCTTTTGGTCACGATAAGCATCCTCTAATTCTTGCCCCTATATTCCACCACTATCTTTTTGCACTTAAAGCTTCCTTTTATGCATCAGAAGTGTGAAAAATATGAATGTAAGTCCAGGACTCAGCCTTGTTATCCAACAGTGCAGGACCACAAGCACCTGATGGAGMGTAYGAGGATGTGCTGAGCATTGCAGAGYTGCCTGTTCTGTGTCTGCACAGGGGCACCAATTCTTTGGATAAAAGGTAAAACCTACCAGGAGACAAACGGGATTTTTTCATTTTCTAGTACACTCATGTTGGATTTCTGGTTTCCCATATAAACACTCCTTAAAATAACTATTTCTCCCTATTCAAAGAGTTTGGCATTCCAACATTTCAAGCTTCTTCCCAGCATTTCATTTAATCCCACCCCCCCTTACAACACACACTTGGATACCTTTGTTTTGGTGAGCAGTGCTCCAAGACCCCAGAAGGTTCCACCTCCAATTGAGCTGCCCCCAATCCATTCGAATTTGTCTTCTGTTTCTACCTGTCAATCAACCAAGGCAGATTTGTCTACAAAGTCCTGTTACAACGTTGAACACACATTTAAATGGGAGAGTGGAGGGGTTTTGGAACAGTGGAATCAGTGTAGGTGGAATCCTGTCATCGTGGAAGTGGCAGGTGAGGAGTGCATGTTGCACATACTCACACCACAGGCAGTTTTTGAAGTCTTTATATTTAATCCTTGGGCAATAATCCTAAATATAGACATTTGATTTGATCTCTTCAACAGTGTGACAAAACAAACATGAAAAATCACTTTGATCTGACAGCCTTTGTCCTCATCAGGTAAAGTAACAACTTCTCTAAACAATTTTAATGTGATTAAAAAGTAACTATTATTGTGAATGGAAAAGCATTCCTAACTCTGCAATAAAGGCACTGATTTTTTTTTTAAACCTTGCATTACCCAAGAAGAAACAAGCACAAACCTGAAACAGTGAGAGGCTTCAGATCACCTTTATCAAATCCCCAACAAAGCACTTCAGCCACCACTCACCTTCACTATAGASACCCCCGAGCCAATGTTCACCAGCAAATAAGGGAAAATGTTGGGGTGGTTCGTCTGGAACCGGAATTCTGTGTCTGAGTCTTTCTGGTATGCAAACACTTCATGGGGGATGTTCCTCAGCACAAAGTTGCAGCCCTTAATTAGGCAGGTCATTACATCTTCCTTATCGACTCTGAGGGGGAGGAAAAAGCCTTAAAYAAACGGCACAGCCCTACTGATAAGGCAGTTTGCTTTTAGAGCAGCAGCTTACACAAACTTTGCAGACTGGAATTTTCACACCACGTGGCAGAAGTCCAGCTCCCTGGAAACATGAAACCTCCATCTGCACATGGTCTGGTGCTCCCCTCCCACACAAGAACTTCAGTCTGGAGTTCTATTACACAGTAACTTTAATCATGTTGTCATTACAAATAATCCTGTTTGCTTGTTTACACTGCTCTTTCCTGCCCTGCTCCTTTCATGGTTTGTGCCCCCCTGCCATAAAGTAGGTCAGGAAGCTTAGCTGGAAATTAACCTCAGAAAACAATTTCCCAAGATAGAATAATTGTCTATTGCTGTTCCCCTGCCTCCTAATAAAGCACAAAAGGCCCCCTCGACATTTCAGCRCTTGTTTA
The DNA here is from genome assembly GCA_018881555.1 of Amblyornis subalaris. Taxonomy (NCBI): domain Eukaryota; kingdom Metazoa; phylum Chordata; class Aves; order Passeriformes; family Ptilonorhynchidae; genus Amblyornis; species Amblyornis subalaris. The sequence goes on from JACAXG010000099.1 coordinate 1,345,932, forward strand.
TGAGAGATTCAAGGGACTGGGAGGAGCCTACAACTGGGATTAGCAAACACAGAAAGGGACCTCTCACAAGACCAGCAGGATTCACAACAGGACATATCCAGGGTGTGGAGTTTGGGAATTGATCCACAATTAAGATGATTGGTAAGTCAGCTAACACACACAGACTTCTGTAAACRTCTGTGTCTCTGTACTGTTACTGATTTATGGTGAATTTTTACATGAAATATCCTGAGGCTTGTTGAAAATATACACACAAGGCACAAACACACATTTCGACCACTACAGAATGTTTTGTGGGTGCCAGGATGGAGAAGCTGCTCCTGGTTTGGACCAAGTGAGTATGCCAGGACCAAATAAAACCAAAACCACGTGCACCACCTAAGAAAAGAGAGGAAACTGTCCCCTTGTCTTGATTAATTTATAGTTAATAACAGCCAATAAGGTATTGACAACGTGGCCTTCGATGAAATCTAAACAGGTTTCAGTGTAAACTTTTCCGTAATGGTGTTTGAACAGTAAATTTGTTATGAAGCTGTAAATTCATGGGGCTGCACTTCTGCATGGAGCTGTACAGTAAATGACTGACACATTAATTACTTCTGAGCATGCCCAGGAAAATGATAAAGGCTTTCGGAGTAGGTATAAGTTAAATTCTTTACAGAAAAAAGTTAGTTCCACTTACTTCAACCCCAATTTCTTCTCAATAAGGTCTTTGAATTTATAGGCACCACCTCCCGTGGCTTTGATGACTTTTGTCTCTGTATTGACAAGATGGTCTTTGATGAAATCTAGGCAGGTTTCAATRTAAGTGTTTTCAAATTTAATGAAGTGAAGTCGAGCTGTAATCTCCTCCTGAACAGATATTTCATACAAAGGTTCATTTTCTATGTCCTTTAAAAGAGAAAAGAATTTCTTAGAGAACATTCTTGGAGAAACAAGGTTAAATGCTGAACTACTGAAGATCAATACTTGTGCTTTTTTTCCCTTGAAACTGTGTTAATGCCATTAAACATAACACCCCAAGCTATGTCACAGAAGAATAGAGTTTCACAGGTCTTAATTCTCCTTAAGCTGAGATAATCAATTCTCCCATGCCCCAGACGTGCATGAAATCTCTCAGTACGAGGCAAGTTATGTCTGCATGGGAGCAGGGTTTTTTACAAACRTACCATACTTCCCTGTCTGGAAAATAAACATTTCAAACAGTACCTGGCAATACAAACACTTCAAAGAAGTTTTATATAGAACAAGTTATTAGACAGTTTTGGATAAAATTTCTGTTCTACCCACTCCAGCACCTCACTCTCGTGAGTCAATCACATGCAACTGATCCCTGCTGGAATTCTCACCTTTCCAGAATGATCAAAGGATCTCACTCTTGCCACTTTGTGCTGTACAGTTGAATAATAAGCCAGCTTGGTTAATGAACCACCTGTTCATAAAGAGATGACAAGTTATGATTAATACCTCACCTTGGAGCAAACAATAGAATTTATGTTTATGCCAGTTCTTGGTTCTCAAGGTCTCCTCAGTTAAAGCCAGACAGAATTAAGGGAAATGCAGAAAGAACCTTTGTTGTGGAACTGTTGGCCTAGTTAACCCTCAGAGCACCACAGGAGGGAAAAGCTCCATAAATTCAGCTTGTGCCCAACTGATGTGGGATGACYGAGGGTGAGCAGTCCTTAATTAGCCAGGCTAATTAAATTACATGTAATGCTGTTATTTACCTTGTTTGGAAACTTTATGGGACCCCCCAAATCTGTACAAGGATTTCCTCAGCTGGTTTGCCACATCTGAGCAATGCCTCCCGTGTGCASAGAGTGTTTCAGCAGCAACACCTAAATAATATTCTTAACCTGCTTCTGCAAGTCTGCACGTTCATGGCTGGTTAGAAGATGACTGTGCACTGAGCAACTATTTTGCAAGATTGTTCCTGGCTTTGGGGTAAAGAATGCTCAGAATGATGTTTCTCAAGCTCACAGCAGCTGGAGATATTACCAATCTGCAAGTTTGAGCAGGGCAGCCTCATCAGCCTCTCCAGGCCTCCAGTCTGCTCATGGCAATAAAACTTTCAACTCTCCCCGCAAAAGAGAACTCAACCCCTTGCCCCGTCTTTGCATCTGACCTGCAAAAGCRAATTTCTGGAGTTACACTGAATAACTTCACTGTTTTCCACCACGTTGCTCAGTGCTCCAGGCCTGGGGGTAACTATGACCAAATACTGGGTTAACAGTAAAGTCCCAAAAGCAAATAAAAGCCTGACAATGTAAGATCCTGAATACTGGCTAAATTCAGTGGCACTGCACTCTRCTGCCTTGTAATAATCAGGAAATGAAGCAGCACAGGTGAAAGATAATCCCTAGAGTGTACAGCTTTGCCTCTATAACAGCACTGTCAGCTCTTCCATAGTGCTCAAGTATTTTTATTAGGGAAATATTTGCAACCTGTAGGAGAAAAACATGCAGTTTACTCTAAGAAAATTTAAGTGAGCTCTATGTAGAGTCCCCACAGACAGACACGTAGAGTACCAAAAGCAATACAGCTTCCCCGACCTTGCATCTGATTTCAGTGTCCCAGCCAGTGCTTTTTGTTCTGGTAAACAAAATCCACAGTCTGTTCTGCTAAAAGGTTAGGGTTTGGTGCTTAGAGGTGAGGGGTTACACAGCTCTTCACGGAAAAGCTTCCTTCCACACCTCCACACTGAGGCCTGTGCTGGAATGTCATGTTCTTCATACAACACTGACAGCGACACASGTGCTGCAGCAGTGAATTTATCACCAGAGCCATGGTATGTAGAGCCACGCTTTATGCATTATCCCCTTCCCCTCCCAGTTTTTAAAGACTTAAATCCATTCAGAACACCAGCTGAGACATGTAACTAGGTTTTATAACTAATCCCACAACTCTAATTCCATGCTGACCCGCAGAAAGGGCCAGTTCCGGCTGTTATTTTAACAGGCATGGAACCAGCAGTTTCTGAAGGGGTGAAATAACTGGCGGCACGACAGGATTCTCTATTGTGGTGCAGGTTTTCTTCCCACTACCACTGAGTCTCCACCACCCAGAGCCGTGTTCCCCTGAGGAGCAATGGTGGTTTTTTTTTTCCTGGGTTTTCTCCTAAAAAGTTCCACTGACCTTGCGACTGTACAACGCAAGGAAAACGTCTGAACGGGCACTTTTGGCTTAGTGGGTGACCACGGAACGACTGCTGATCCCTGCACGGGTGAAACCGGGAACAGGCTCAGCCTGTCCCTGCATAATTCCCGGCTGCGGCGCGCAGGTGTCACCCTGACGTGTCACCCTGTCCATCGGCTCGGGATGTGGGAAACCGGGAATGCTGCGTGCAGGGGCTTACGCACAGGGCAGGGGGTGCTTTTGGGGGTGACTCAGGCAGCAGGGACAGCCCCCGCCCCGCGCCGAGCCCTGCAATCACCCTGCCCTGCCGCGGCAGTGGCACCGCCGCCCACCCCGGCCCTTTTTGCTTCTTCCGGGCCGCTTTCAGGCGCTGCACGAGCGCACGCAGCATCCCGCGGGCCGCGGCCTGGGGCAGGGGGCGGCCGGGGGGCTCCGCACTCGGGCCCGGGGCGCTGGGGCCGGGCCGGGCGCGCTCTGAGGGGGTTCAGCCGATGCCCCCCGGCCCCGCCGCCCCCCGGCCSGTCCSACCGAGCCCCCCGGGCTCTCCCTCGTCCCCCCTCGGCCGCCAAGGGCAGCCCCGGCCGGGCCGCCCCGCCCGGCTCCCCGCGGCCCGTTACCCGCGCGGGGCCCGCCGGGACCTGTAGTGCCGCTCCCCGCCCGCGCCGCGCCGGCACCCGGCGGCGGGACTACACCTTCCGTCGCGCCCCGCGCCGCCCGCCGCGCCGCGCCGCCCGCCGGGAGCTGTAGTGCGCCCGCGCCGGTCCGCGCCGGCCCGCGCGCCGCGGGGGACTGCACTTCCCGGCGCGCCCCGGGCGAGCCCGGCCCGGCCCCTCCGCGAGTCCCCTCCGAGGGGCCGGAGCCGCCGGCCGTTCCCCGCCACCGCCCCCTCCCCGCCGGCCCCCCCCCGCCCGGTTACCGATGTCTATGGCGAAGCGCTTGGCGTTCTCCAGGTTACGGAAGATCTCGTCGGGCGGGAGGGTGATGCTCTTGTCCAGGCTGCCGTGACCGCTGCCGCGCCCGCCCCGCTCCGCCATTTTGAACGCGACCCGCTCCCTCCCTCAGCCCGGCCTCATCGGCATGCAGATGTATGCGCATAAATCTGCATGGGAACGAGCGAAGGCGCCGGGATTAGGCGGGGAGCGCGCGGGCCCCGCCCACCGACGGGGCGGGGCCTGGGGACACCGCGGGGGGCGGGGCCGAGAGACCCCGGGGGGAAGGGGGAGGGACACCGGGAGAGACCCCCTGGAACGGGAAGGGCACGGGGAGACACCCCGGGAGGGGACGGAGAGACACCCCGGGAGGGGACGGGGAAACACCCCGGGAGGGGACGGAGAGACACCCCGGGAGGGGTCGGTGAGACCCCGGTGGGGGGGGAACTGGAGAGGGAGGAGTGGGAAGAGAAACCCCCGGGGAAGCGGCAGTGAGACCCCCGGGGAGAGCGGGGAAGGGACGGGGAGAGACCCCGGGGACGGGGGGGGCGCGGCAGAGAGACCCCTGGGGAAAACTGGGGGAGAACGGGCAAAGAGACCCCCGGGTGGAACCGGAGGGGGGGACCCCAGGGAGGGGTCGGTCAGATCCCGGGGAACGGGTAGAGGGACCCTGGGGGGAAGGGGAGGACGGGGAACGGGGAAAGAGACCCCGGGRAGGGGGCGGTGAGACCCCCGCGGGGGTGCCCGGTAGCCCACGGTGGGCCAGGGGTCCAGGACACCGATACAGCCGCACAGCTACGGAGCAGCCACACGCGTGTCCCCTTTAGCCAAACCCCTGCGTTTTAACCCTCTGCGTTTCCAAGTGCTTTGTGACGCGGATACATCCCCAGGAATGTGAAATGTGCCATGAGGTGCCTTGGAAAACTTCATCTCTTAATCAAAAGTACTTTCTGCGTTTGGTGTCCCTGCCTGTGACAAGGAGTCGGAACTAGATGATCTTTAAGGTCCCTCCCAACCAAACCATTCCATTATTATTTTTTTTTTTGGCGTTCACCCTTGCAGTGACCTTTCTTGGCTCTGAATTCCCGAAGAATTGGCTGCTCGGGCGTGCTGTTATTTTTGTCTCACACTGAGAGAGCCAGGGTTTGGTATTCCCGAGCTATGGATTCTCTGCTGTGGAAAACAGCACTGCAGAGGGTCCCCATGGACACAGAACTGGTGTTGAAATTCAGTGTCAGTTCCAAATATCTCTGCTTTCACTGAAATCTGTCTCATGTCCATTGACCACAGGGAAACCAGCCATAAAAACTACTCAGAAAAAGAATAACTTTGGATTTATTAACCAGATTTTTATTTATTTTTGACCGTTAAAAGTTTCYGCAACTTCTGGCGTTCAAGATAATTCTGGCACAGGTCATACATTGGTGCAGCTCGCACAGAACACGTCATAACATCCTCCAAGGACAGTAAAGAATTCCCATTTCCCCTGGTRAAAGGGTACCAAAGAGTAAATATGATTTATACACCCGCCTTTCATGAAAGACTTTKATAAATATTTCTTGTAAAATAGACAGCACAGCCGTAACTTTCTGTCCTACAAGGACATAAAAACGAGCTCTCGCCTTTACAAAAGGCACACACTCATCCTGACCCTCACAAACAGCCCCGGCTTGTGAGCAAGACATCCCGAGGAATTTCCTCTACATAGTTTGGGATATGGCTTAACCATTCTCAGAGCATGCTCAGTACAGACTATAAATATTATAGAACCCCTTATGGCACAGTGGGAAGGCCAGATTCCCAAATGTGTCCCGTGACACCCCTCGGCCCCCTCAGGGCATTCCAGGCGGGGATACCCTGGGACACCGAGGAGTCAAAGGCTCCTCCCGAAGGGACACTTTTGGGAATTCTGACCACCCCAAGGGTTACAGCTTTCCCAGCAGAGGTACATGGACAACCTCGCAGAGGTTAAGAACAGCCGTCGTTGGCCTCCGAACGACCCCTCCAGCCCTCCCAGCAGGAGGATACAGCYCACATTCCCTTAGAACAACTTCCTCTCCACGCGGTGGGATCGGTTCGGTCCTTCTGGGAGAAGGGGAGCTCACATCCAAGCAGAGCAATGCTCTGCAAAGGGGAAACATTCTTCCCTACTCATGAGAGGAGCGGGGGGACTTGTACAGCAAGTCRCGGTCTCCTCTGGAATACGAGCGAATGTCCAGGAATCATGGAATCGTGAACCGCCAGTGCCTCCGGAGGCTTCGGAATGGCTTCGGTGGTGCTGGTTTTGCGGGAGGCTGGCGGGTGGAGGCGGGTGCGGAGGAAGAACCGGAGTGCTCAGCTGCCACTTGGGACCTCCGGGAGCGGCAGCTCAGCTTCCCCCGTGTTCCCGTGCCCGGGGGACGGAGGGACGGGAATTGCAGAGCCGCTCYGGGACACCGGGGGTGCCCGTCGGGATAATCCTGCCGCGGGCTCTCGGCAGGCGCTGCAGAAGCTGGAAGGGCAGGACAGGAGAGAAGTGTCACGCGGGGAGGCTCCGGCTGGAGTTTTGCCCACAGGAAAAGGCAGTGGGTGTGCTGGGGGGGTGATGGGAGTACTCACCTCGCCCATATTCCGGGTGGCTCGCAGCCATCCSCGGCATGTCGGCACTCCCCAGCTCGGAGTCGGGCTGGTGCCTCTGAATCCCCTTCTCCAGGAGCAGTTCCAGCTGCTCGAGGCTGCCGTAAATCCGATCCGGGATTCCCGGAGCTGTAACACAGAAGGGGCAGGGAAGGTGAGCAGCGAGGCTTCCCCTCCCCAGCTCTGAACACCCAAAAGCGTCCGGCCCTTCCCGGCTCTCCAGCGGATACTCACTCTGTGCTTCCCTTCGGGCGCTGGGATTTCCAGGGAGAGGGCACGGGGTGCCGTTATCCCAAGGGCCGGTTTCAGCTCGGAGTGGAGCAGGGAGCTGGGATCTCCCCTATTTATACACAGGGGCCGCATACAAATGTCTGGGTCCGGAGCGACTCGGAGTTTCCCACAGTCGCCAGCCAATCCATGCGTGCCCGGSACAATGGGAAAGCATCCATTACAGCATGGCAAATTGACTGTGAATTGCCTGGGGATAATACCCTGCTCCCAAAGGAGCAGGTGGGCTGGGGAGTGTGTGACACAAWAGGGCTTGGCATCGCGGCGCTGCGGAGGGAACGTGGGAAAGCGTTCGCCGTCATTATCATCCAGCTTCTGCCTGATGTTGGGAACGTCAACATCTCAATGTGCTGCCTTTTCCCAGGCTGTGTTGAAATTAAGCACAGAAGACYGATCCCAGGAAGAGATAATGCTCTGCGCCCAAAAGAGAGGTTGAAAAGGGAAAGATGCAGAATTAGAGGGACTAAACCCTTTCATTGACATTAAACCGTGCTTAGATGAATACAGTACCAGATAATTTTCAGGCAACGAGGGACTAAAATCGAGGGAAGAACCCTTCAAACAGTTCGTGCTAAGAAGTTAGCTTGAAATATTTTCCTCTCCATTGTTTGAAGTCCCTCTATAAGTTATATCCAGAGCTCTTCCTTGCTTTTGTTCGGGTAATCTGGCCTTTCCTACGGCAGCCCGTGACATGTAATGATTGTGATGTCTTTCCCAAACATGTCCTGTTTAATTTCATGCCACTTTGTAAATGCCTCACTGTTCCTTTGGTCGTGACTCTCCACTTAAATATATTTCCCATTTACAGACAAATGAGATGGAGTGAAAAGTCAATTCTTATCTCTTACTTGGCTGTATTATCCCCCTTGCAGGTGTGAGGCCCTCCTGTGACTGTTCAGTCGTAGGACTTCTCACCTCTGCCACGTGTCCAGTGGACACGGGTAACGAAGGRGAAAGGACCAGACAGGATCCCGGATTGGAGCTGCCCTGGAGTGATATTTTTTTCCAGGCTGTTTTAAGTTGCCTGCTCAGGGCTGCTGCCCCCTCCCAGCACAACCCAGTACAGAGCCTGTCAYGTTTAGGGTCTGTCAGTTGGGCATGGGAGGCCTCATATAGTTTTTGAATACCTGTTTCTTACTGCTACAACAACATTGATGAAAACCCTACTTATTTCCTGTGTCTGCCTTTCAAAAACAGAAAGGAAAGCTCTCATTTCCCTGTCACCTGCAGGCAGCCAGTTCCACCTGCTCTCAGCATCCCTTCTCCATAACCCAGGGCCAAACCTGTGCCCGTGGGTTCATGGATAGCAAAGTGTTCCAGCACGCAGAGGGTTGGTGAATAAAAGGAAATGATTCTGCAAAGGATGATCCTTTAACCAGTTGTTAACCTGAAGCTTTTAAAGCYCCTTTTCACTGCCTGGATCTTCGTGGATTTCCATGGGTCAGCYGTATTTGCTTCCCAGCGCAAAGATGTTTTATGTTTAGATGGATCACTCAGGATACAACAATTTTAAATCTTGATGGTTGTCAAAAACTATAATCGAACAAGGACTACGAGTCCTATTCAAAATCAGTTTGCTGAATTATTTTGTMAGCTTGTAATCTGCAGTATTCCTTGGAGCTGGGGCAATCCCTGGCTGCCTGTACTTGTGCTGGTACTGGAGAGGGAAGTGAAGCACCGGATTTTCTGGATCCCTCTCGGGATCACGTGGGATGGAGGGACAGCAGGTCCTGCCACGCACCGTATGGGAAGGAGGATGTTGGCGGCAGCCTCGGGCACGGGCAGAGGGGAGGGACGCTCTGACCCAATTTTCAGCCCTGGAAATATGACATGAGCGGTTTTAAATAATGCCACGCTGTCGCCAGCACAATGCCCCGGCCTCCAAAGGGCTAAACCAGCTCGCACTGATTAAAGCCTTATCCCTTCCTTGAAGGGCCGGGCAGATGGTGCCGCAGGCGTGGGCTCTCCCCGGGACCCTCCCAGGCACACTTCTTTTGTCGGCAGTTTAACACCGTGAATGGGAAATCCTGCGAGCTGCGGGCTCGCACCATCTGATGGGAATGGTGAACCAGGCACCCTGCCCTGCTGCCAGCGCAMGCAGCGGCCCTCTGGGCTCCCAAACTCCCGGCTCTCCGTCCCTTGGAAAGGGGTCACAAATCTTCCATTCCCCCGTGCCTGCCTCACCTACCCTTCTGTATGATGCTGGTGGGCGAGAGAAGCAAATATTCCCCCTGTTTGGTTTGGTTATTAAGACCTGAAAACTTAATGGCAACAGTACTTCCCAGSTGATGCTTCTGAATAATAAATTGTCTTGACTTAGGCTACAGTATATTCCTTATGGAGTGCAGTACGCACTTCCTGCAAGGGTTTCAGTATGGAAAAATTATCCTGTGCTGTAKAGAGTCCAGTTAGTCTTTGTTAAAAGTCTGTAAGTAGTTTGCTCACTTTTGGCTTTTTAAAAAATGCCACTGTTAGTGCAGCAGTCTGTCCCTCTGAAACGTGTTYGTGATCCAAATCCTTGTCCCTGTGCTCCGTATCCATGGGAGGAGTTGGTGTCTCTCACTATTGCTGCAGGGCCAGAAAGATGGACTGTCTGAGGCTCAGAGACATGATTTTCCCTGTTTTGGGAATGAAGGAAAAGAGACAAATTCCCAAAACTGGAACGTGGAGCCGACCAAACAACGGGACACAGTAATTCCCTTCTTYGGAGGGGAGTGTGAGGTCTGGAGAGGTGACAGCGATGCCGTGGGCAGGGGCTGCTCCTCTGTCAGTCCCATCAAATCACGAGTTGCATCGTGATGATGCCATTTTCARATGGGGTTGTCCCTGCCTGTACTTACAGCCCTGGAGCCTCAGGCAGGAGTCCTGGCTCTTCCCATGTTCATTGTCTCCGACTGGAGCTGCTCCCCGGTGACCCTGAGCTGTGGGGGGAACCTGTGGGATTGCTGAATTGAGGAACAACCACAGAGGATCCAGGGAAGGATCCAAGCACCCCAAGGCTGTCATTGTAGGTTGGTGTCCATAAATCAGAACAGCTGGAGGACCTCTATCCTGAGGAATTGCTCCTGGGCCTTTCTGCTCCCGGTTTCAACCCAGGTGTAGATTTACCACACACACAGTTCTCACAAAAGCTGCTACTGCTTGTAACACCGATTGGCAGCTTTCTTAGCCCWTCTGATCCATAATTTTCCGTGGAGGGGAACCCAGTGTGCTGCAGTGGAGCARCAGGTCTGGAGGAGGGTGAGCTATCAGCAAAGAGCGCAGAAACCCAAAATTTCCTTGTCTGTGTCATGCAGATTTAAAAAGCAGTGCCCCGTACCTCCGTGGCTGTGCTTCCAGCACAAAACTCGATGGCTTGTACCAATTTTAGAGCATTTTTATTTTAGACCATTTCCTACATTCATGCCAGCCTGTCTCCCAGATGCTATCGATGGCGTTTTTAAAGAAATAATTACAATTTTTATGTTTTGTTGTTTTTTTTTTTTCCGGTGCCTTCCTTAAATGGTTTAAAATCTTTCTGACAACCCCTCTTGAGACACCTATTTAGTGTCAAAGAGCATAACGTTCCCAAGTTTTAAAAGGGCCCTCGCATAATACTGATCGATCAATGTGCTCCTTGGGAAAATAGCTCTCCAGATGGTCCATCGGGACAGGAATTGCTGGTCGTCACAATGCGGAGCCAAAAAGCGTCACTAATGTGGGCTGTTGTGAGGCACGCTTCCTTTGTGGGCCTCTGAATGCCCTAAATAGGGAAGAAAGTGTGGGAAACTCCGAGAAACTCAGGCCCACACTCTGAGGTTAATAGGGGCTTTGTCAGGAGAGTATTCCTGAGCTGTGGGATCAGCATAATAAACAACATCTTCCCTAAGGGTGGGAATGTGTTGGAGCAGGGGAGAGTCACCCCAGGGGCCGCAGGAGCCATAAGAAGCTTTGAGTTCAATTATGAGAAGTGATAATAATTAATAAATTGTAAACATAACCTTTGCTGTGCCGAGGCCGGGGAGGCCCGAGGTCTGGCTTTTAGCTCTGGGGTAATTGGTAAATTAAAGCCCGGAGGGGCGAGCCTGTGCCCGATGAAGAGCAGGAGGGGAGCACTTGCACCAGGGTGGATCTGACTCCCTGCAGCAAACGGAGGCTTTCCCAGCGGGGTTGGTCCCTGCCCACTACTGCCCAGGGAGGAGGCACCYGCTGTTCCTCTCCCTTACACACTTTTTTCACACAAACTGGAGAGGTGCTGCCAGCTGTGACCCTCCACCACGGTTTAGGTGGGTGGAATGCCATCCCCAGAAGAGCAGCATCCTTTCCGTGCCGCGTGGGRCTCCGTTCCCGGCGGCGCTGGGCTGTGGGGCACATGGCATCGCAGCTGAGCCCGAGCCCCCCCAGACTGCCCCCATTAGGCTTGATTTAAAACGCCACAGGCACGGACAACAGCTGGAGTTTTGCTGGGCTTCACGAGCTTGTGCTAATTGACAAGGACAAGTCGAGCACAGCGAGGTGAAGTGACTTTTTCAAGCTCGCTAAGCAACCATAAAACCTAAAAATATCTCTTCTGAATTGTTTAGCAGTTTATTAGGAAGAAGAAATCTGGAGCATGGGTAGGGACCTGTACCAAGCCCCTCCTTGCATTGCACTGGCAGAGAGGTGAAGAGCACTCCACCAGCTTGTGCACTCAGGGCAAAATAATAACCAAAATGATCCATGAACCGTAATGAGGCAGAGCAGCGTGTCCCTGACCCCGCTGTTTGGCTTTGGGGGCCTTTCTGTGGGGATGACAGAGGGTTTCATCTCAAACCAAGCGAGCACTGGCCAGGTTCGGTGTTGGACACAGTCTGATCTGTCAGCTCAGCAGATCTGAGGTTGCTCTGTGCTTTTGACAGATCAGGTACTCAATGTTTGCTTTTGTTTGGGAGCAAACCCCGTGTGCTTGAAATGCAGCTTTTCAAGGGCGCCTCTCCCAGGGAATCTGAGGAGAGTTCGATTGTTCACCAATGGTGTTTGATGCTGTTCCTGTAACTCTGGAAGGAGGAGAGGGTTCCCTGTCATAGACCCAAATCAGTGTATTACTGTGCTTAGAGAATAGTTTTGTGAAATGATTATTTGTGCAGATTTCTTTTGCTTTGAAGAGAAGGTAAAATAAAAAGCAATAATTTAGGAGAGGAAATGCTTTCTCGGTCTCTGCTATCTAATTACAAATACTTTTAGCCATATGTGGGCCAATTTCACTTCAGTAAAGGGAGCAATTCTGTTATTGCCTAACCAAATTTGCATCATAAAGTTAAAAGACAACAAAAACCAGTTCACCCCATTGCAGGTAGTTTCAAGSAGGGTAAGATCCCCAAGCTGAGGCAGGTGCCAAACTCTTTGGAAGTTACTGGGAGATTTGCACAATATTTCCTCTCAGACAGGCAGAAAGCACAAGACTGAGTTCAGCTTGGTGGAAAAGTTAACGGGGAAAATGAAGTGACTGTGGAATTAGTGATTTGTTGAAGGCTGAATAGGTTGCTGTTAAATCTGAAAGGTTGACACCTCTCAGCACCTCACTTCAATTTTGATTTTTGATAATTTTTCCAGAGGTTGCTTCTTTACAGGATCTGAAATCCTGCTCTGCCAAAGGGATTTCACAGATATAACCATGTACTGGAGTGAAGGGCTCAGAACTGACACCCCACTGCAGGAGAGCCAGCCCGGCAGTACCAGCCCTTTTAATCATTGCAAACAAAAGGATTAATGACTAAAACCATTTTATTGTATTGTACAGTGAAGACACGCAAGTTGAACATCACACAGGATGAATACATCACAACTTTATAAAAGCTTTTTAAGCTCCTTAGCATGTTCAGTGAATGATTATGAAGTACTTATTGTCCCCCTTCCTCCCCCTTTTCCTTAAGGTATAGCACAGGTATTTCCTTTACAAAAGGCATCAATTATCCCTCAAATGAGAGCAGCACAGAGTGACATGAAGAGAGTTGTCCCTAGAGCTCTCTGTGATCGTCACAACTTTCTGTAAGAAGGATACTAAAAATAGCAGAGGAACTTCAGAAGAATCAGCATTTCTTAATAACATCTTTCACTCAAAAGGGAAAGGCTCAATCCTCTCTTTATGATACAAAATACATTCTCCAAAGGGCTCCTTCTTGAGGAAGGTCAATACATTATCTAGAGACAATGGAGCACTTGAACCAGTGACCCAGGCAGTCAGCAGAGAGATTTCCACTGACAGCCACAGGCTCAGCAGCCTGCGATGGAACCTGAAGGGCATTTGCTCTCTAAATCCCTGCAGAACTTGGTCCTGTCTTTGGCCAGGAGCCACCAATAAAAGCAACAAATTTGCTGCAAGATACACCCACAATCCTTCACTATGAAGGGAAACCACCCAGCGACCCTCGTTTCTSGTGACAGAAAAACAATAACCGCCCCCTCCCACCTATGGAAAGCAATGTTTCCTACTTTAAAGAGGAACTAATGAACCACAGGTCCCTCTAGTTTTTGTAGCAAAACGTGGGAATACAGTTCAGCAGGTCTACCAGGGTCTCCAGATGGTCGGAGCAGCGGCCACGCTCTTCTGGGCAGGCTGTTTTCTGGGAAACACGCAGGGAGACAGGGGGGAGCCACGCAGAGCCGGAGGGTACGAGGCGTCTGCGCCCAGCTGARCCCTGCAGAAGTGCTTGATGAGCTGGACCTGGGTCTCCTTCTTGGGCTCGTAGTAGGACAGAAAGTGCATCGCTTCCTTGAGGCACCGCAGGTACCCGCTGTTAAAGTCCTGCTCCGGGGTCTTGGGGATGAATGCTGGAAGAGAAAGAAAAGCAAATACGCTGGGTTAAAATCGTGGCCAAAACACGGGCCACTGATGACTTGTGCAGTGACTTTCATGTGCCTGGAGCCGGGGTGCCCCAGCYCCTGCTTGCCTGGGGGTGTCTGGGAGGGCCCAGCCCTGGGAGCAGGTTCAGGTGTGCAATACCTGCTCTGCACTCACTTTTTTGGTCCTGCAGCTGGCTCTGCTGCTTCAGGTAGCTGACAGCCACTTCCAGGATGTCGGCTTTCTCCAGCTTAGAGTTGGGCTGGTGCCTCTGGAACTCCTTCTCCAGGAGCAGTTTCAGCTGCTCGATGCTGCTGTTAATCCGGTCCCGGCGCATTTTCTCCACCACCGGCTTCCTCAGCTGTGAGAGATGGAGCAGATCTTTAGGGATTTTGTGAGRCCTGACCCAATTTCCCCTCTGATGCCCTGACACACACATGTTCACAGATGCTTTCTTCTGGTAGGAGAACTGTGTGAAGCTGCCTACCCATTCCCCATTCGGTTTAATTTTCAAAAATCTATATAATCCTCTTTATCTCTCTTTAACATATTTGCTTTCCCCCAGACCACTTCTCCCTCTTATCCCATGTCATATTTATTTGCTAGGGGCAGCCTTTCCAATCCTCTCAGGGGCTCTACTTACTTTATTCTTTTCCTTTGGCAGCAGTTTCTCCTCCATGTGGATCACGAGGGCGTTGCTGGGAGCCATTCCGAGCGCTCAGCCCCGGGCACAGACCCCACTGAGCGGCCGTGCCGAGCGTGAGGCGATGCTGTGGCAGCTCCCAACGGCCTCTATTTATACACGGGGAGCCGGGGCAGATACGTGAGTGTCGGGATCGCCGGTGTTTCCCACAGCCCCGCGGCCAATCCAGGCCCGCCGCGGGACAATAGAGGAAGCATCCATTAGTGCATGGTACATTGACTGCCAATGCCCCGGGGAGAATAACCTTCTGCCCACGCTGCTGGTGGAGTGTGCGGCGTGGGGAGCTGGGAAAGCGCTGACCCTCCAGCTGGTTGTCTGGGATCAATGGCATTCCGGAGGCCCCGCATGTGCCGGGCACGGCTGTGGCGTGGAGGAGGCACGCTTTTGGGGCAAGGCGGGAAAGGGAGGGGAGCCCTGCTGGGCTTCAAACCAACAGCCCTGGGGACACCTCTGCCCTTCCCAGAGCCTGGATGTGTGTGTGTGTCCATACAGTCATGGCTCTTTAATGGGTGACCCAAAGTGTGACCAGTGTGGAACCACAGGTGTCTTTGCAGGGCATTTCTAAATGGATGTTGGATGAATAACTAGGGAATGGGAAGCAAGCGGAAATGGTATCCTCAGTTTCTCCCTTCCCCATAACGCACCAGGGTCTGTGAGCCCGTTGTACCAGTGTTCCCATTATCCCCATGAAGGACAGCCCACACCTCCCAGCGGAGCTGGCCTGTGCAGAGTCACCCCTGTAGCTCTTGCTTTTCCTTTTTCTCACCTGTCTCTTTCATACATTTTCAGGAATGGTGGTTAAGATGGGTTAAAGGACAGCATCGGGTTCAATCCAGAATCCTGGGAAGTCTTAGGAAACCAGAGGTGGGTCACTAATGGGATTTTGCAGCTGAAGCCCATCTTTGGCCCTCTGCAAGGAGGCCAGTTCTGCTTCTTGCTGAGGTTCCTGGTGTGCTCTGTTCTCACCTGGCCTTGCTGCAGCCTGAAAGTGAGATTTCAGACACCATGTACCTCCCTCCCTGTGTAACCCTCAGCATGTCATCCCCACTCCATTTTTTTATCTGGAAAATGTGCTGCTTGCTTGTATTTGCGTGGAAATGCCAGGATGAATTAAGCAAACATTTCTKTTGTGATAAAGGCGGGAAAAAGAATGAAGCTGTGAGGGCACTGGAGGTCAGCTCTGATTTTGTGTTAGGAGAAAAATYTCTGCCTGGGTACAGTCTTTGAGGCAGCACCAAAAATAACCCAGAACCTAGCTGGGGAAAGCTGTGCTGCCTCCTGCCATGTGTGGGTCCAGGCTGGGCTGCCCCAGGCAGAGGTGTGCTCCTCCGCCGAGCATCTGGGCACGGGAAGGGAGGAGGGAAGTGTGCAGTGAGGTAAGAAAGCCAAAGAATTTCTTCCTTGGAAATGCTGAAATGAAGCCCGAGGGTAATGGGCAGTTGACAGGAAGGAGGGAGGTGTCACTGGAA
Organism: Amblyornis subalaris; assembly: GCA_018881555.1. Lineage (NCBI taxonomy): Eukaryota > Metazoa > Chordata > Aves > Passeriformes > Ptilonorhynchidae > Amblyornis > Amblyornis subalaris. Next base: position 1,361,871 of record JACAXG010000099.1, read on the forward strand.
TAGGCAGCGACGTGGGACTCATTGTAGCAGCCTGAATGGACTCAGCTCTTTGTGAAGGGCAGATGTTGTCCTCGGAGCCCTTTATTCCCTGCGTTGTGGGAAAGCCAGGAGACAAGACATCTCATGAACACTTTGAAGCAGTCAAAGGATTATGATACAAAACAAGACACAGCTCAGAGACCATGCCCCAGCTTCTGCCAGCTTTAATGAGGTGGTGCCTGTTTTCCTGTGTTCTTTGGCTGGCCTTCCTCCAGGAGCTGGTATCTGTGTTATCCCTTTCCTAGCAAGGGAGCCGTGGTGGCAGACCTTGCAGCCAGGTAGGCATGGACCAAGCTGGTTGAAGACTCTTCAGTGTCAAAAACCATCTTTTCCCCAACTCCTGAGAAGCCCTGACCTTTATTGCTGTATTAGAACTGATAGCCAGATGGTCTTTTGGGAGTTGGATTCTTTCCCTTTAAATCATTCAGGCTCAAGCACCGTCACTAATGTCGGGAGTAGTTGCAAGGCACACTTCTATTGTCCCAGCAAGAAGTGTTATCAATGGGGGAAGAGTATGGGAAAGGCAGAGAAATCCAAACCCACACAGCCTGGCGCTAATAACTCCTTTGTGGAGCTGCGCTTCTGTCGGGGTGCCATGAACTCCGTGGCTTTTTCACCCAGGAAGGCTGAAACGTGCCCGTTTCACCCTCCGAGGGCTTCTCCGAGGTCCGTCAGTTGAAAGGGGTGACCAGGGGCAGGGACACTGGCTCACGCAGAGGTGGCCGCAGCAGCGCTGGGCGGAGCAGCGGCACAGGCTGTCCTGGAGCTGCTGGTTTGACCCGCCGTGCCTCAGTTTGCCCTTCCGGGAAATGGGAGAGCGGTGCCGAACCCTTCCACAGAGCCCTCTCGGAGCTGGGAGCTGCCCCAAGATCCCTCCATGGTGGGAGGCAGGGCCGGGGCTGACATGGCCCTTGTGTTTTTCTGGGAACACCTCAGGGAGCAGAGTGGAAGAGCAGCAGTGCAGAGGGTGCTGAGGGGCCTCTTCTCCCTGTCTTCCAGAGAAGTTTCTTTTCTCCCTGGGTGTTGGGAGCAGTGCTGGGAAGGCTTGTTTATCCAGGGAAATGGAAGGATGTCAGGATCAAGCCAGCTCTGACCTCAGTTTAATGGGGAATGCGCTGGTGGCAGCACCACTGAGGGACACAGCAGCAGCAACACCTGCGTGTCCAAGGCACACACACCGGAGTGGGAATTATTATATTTAAACGCTCATCAAAATGATGAACCCTTATGAACTATTAGGTCTTTGTGCTACTGCTGGGTGGACCTGTCCTAATGTTTAAGATTCGTGGGTGGCAGCATCACAAATCCCTGCAGTGTTACCACATCCCTTCATCGCCCACGCACAACTTGCTCCCTGGAGGTTCTTGGCCAAGGTGAGAAGAGACAGGGACCTGCCTGTTTGAGGTGACCCCTAATGATCCTCTGAAGTTTTTAATTTAGGAGCCACTGCTTCCTTTGGTGCCTCCCTTCTTCTTGCCCTAACCCTAACCCCAACCCTAACCCCAACCTGCCTATCATGCTCTGCTCAGGGTCTTTCAGTGACATAGCATTTTACACAGTAAACAGATTAAAAATTGTTTGGGTGGAAGGCAATATATAAAGAAATAACCATGTAAAACTTGCYATTCAGGATTACCTTCTGTTCCCACAAGAGCATCATAACTCTGCCTGTGAACTAATGGAGTGGGAGTYGAGGGAAATCTGCCTCTTCCGCGGGAAAAGGTTATGTTGTTATTAGACCTATTGTATGAAATATTCCATTAAATGTCATTAGCATGGCATTATCCTCCCTGCTTTAGACATCAGAACCCCCTCAAAAAGGGGTCTTAATACTGTAAAGTACATTCTTCACAGATTTAACCTTTTTTAATTAGTTTTTCTTCAGATCCAGAATGTTTAATATACTGCCATTCCCAGGTGCCTGAGTGAAGGAAAGCGGACTTTGATCATTAAGAAACATCTGAGACAATTTGATCTGCATTTTTAGGGTTGTTAGAGGCAAAAGCAATTTCTATAGCTGCTTGTGAGGTGACCCCCAAGTAGTCATGCCCCAATGACATAGTCCTTCTACAGTGAGTATCACAAATAATTAAAAATTAAGGAGAATTTATTATTTTTCTGCCCAGCTGAAATTCCCACAAGTCACCTCTCGGCATATTCAAGAGTGCACAAGAGGGATTTATTATTTCCTGGTATATTGACTCTGAAAGGTCTGGGGATTACAGCTGCTTTGCACATGAATGGCTGGAGTGTGTTGTACAAAAGGCATGGTCTGTGGGATAATGGGGTTGGATGTGGGAAAGCGCTGACCCTGGGGGAGAGCAGGCTGGTGCCTGATGGCAGGAATCAATTATGTCTCAAAGGAACACATTGCCCTGGGAGCAGGCTTGGCGGGAGCCACCATGTTCTGTGTTTACCACCCTCCTCCTCCCGAGCCCGGCTAAAACAGCCACGGGATATATCCTGTCCTTCTGCTCCTTCCCGGGGCTCGCGGCGCTCAGCGCTGAGTTAGTGAGGATTGTGGAAATGCTGCTGCTCCCTGTCTCTGGAATGGGCTCGGGGATCTCCCACCTGCTGCCAGCTGGTTTGAGGTTTCTCCCAAGCACCCTGAGTTCACTGGGAGCTCCCYGAAAATCCTCCTGAACACCCCAGCAGTCTCCTCCCCTGCCCTGGCCGAGGAAGGGAGCAGCCTGTCACTGACAATGCACTGGGGGCAGCAAACAGGAGCTGCTGGGTTCATGCACTTCCTTCACTGGTTTTTTTGGGTGGGTTTTTTGGGAGGCAGTGGCATTCAGCCCTTACAATGGGCTCTGCATCTCTGAGGGTCTGGCAGTGCTGCCAGCCTTTCGAATCTTAAAATTTGGGCTTTGAGGAACCAAGAAACAGGCTGAACACCATAGGGATTTAACAGAAACGATTTCATGTTTCTAATAAAAATAAAAGCACTTTGATGGATTGTTGGTTTGTTGKKTTTTTTTTAACTGAGCATTTGGACTTTAGATCGATATAATCAATTTTCTCTATRGAATTATGAGGCTGGGACGTGAAGCCCTGCTGAAGGCCCTCAGTATTATGAGTCTCCTGRTAAAAGTCACAAGACTCAGCAAACAGTGCTGCCAAGCTTTTGGCAAGGAGCAGGTATCCTGCAGAGAGGATATTTGAGCGGAGCAGGTTGAGAGTGGGGAATGTGGCTCCTGAGGTCTGGCCCCAGCAACCACTTGCTGTCATTGAGAGATGGGAACGGTGTGTCCGTGCCAGACAGCAGGGCAGGCCCCTCTCCCCTGGCAGGAGCAKCAATTAATCCCATCTGCATGGGGCAGATATTTAATCACGCAGAGGCCAGCGAGGGCAGCCGTGGGAGATAAGAGCCACAGGCTTCCTGGGCGTCCCCTGAGCCTCACCTGATTGTCCCTATCTTGGGAACAAGTTTGTAACCTGAAGCTGACCCTCCCTTATGCCCCAGTGGATTTCACCCCTTCCCTTGACCTCAGCCTGACTTTTGGGGTGAGTTTTGGGGTGAATTTTGGGGTGTTAGCTCCCACTGGCACCCACTTTCTCATTCTTGGCAGCCATCGGTCACCACCTGTGGAGCACGAGGGACGTGTGTCTGGGGAAAGCGTCCTGGGGCTCCTGGGAGGTCCTGCCCTGCCAGGCAGGTGGGATTTGGAGGTCTGAGGACCATCTTTGCCGTGCTCAACTGGCAGCAGAATGAAGGGATGATGCCTGATAAAAGCAGGCACCTGCCCTGTGGGGAAGGAGGGTTTTTCAGGAGGTGGATGACCTGGTTCTGAGCCAGGCAAAGGACTGGCAGAGGGGCATGCACAGAGCTGCTAGGCTGGGGTCCTCACACGACAGGGTTGGGTGCCCTCATCTCCATCCACAGGTTGTCAGATTCCCTTCTATTCCCCCAGGAGTCCATGTAATGCAGGGCACACTGCGTGCCCTCCCCTGAGGAGCTCCAATCCCAGGATAACCATACCTGCTGGGAAGCAGCTGAGCAGAATTCCATGGTGCTGACAGACAGACCTGCTCAGGGACTAAGCACAGCTGCAGGTCTGCAGGAGTATGAATCAGCAAATTAAAACTTAGTTTACTTTCTAGAGAGATGGAGTTATTTTCTGTTGAGCACATCATTAAGTATTTCCTGATTGAGGGTTTGAGTGCATCTTCCTTTCCAGCCATTTCATGGGCTTAGAAAAATTATAGTAAATAACATTTGCAAATCCACTGCTGAACTTGAGGGCAAAGAGAACTTTGGTGTCTGCTTATCGAGGTGCTGGATGCTGTGAGTGTGGTCCAGGCTGGAAATCCAAGTCCTCCCACAAGCAAGAGAGCTGGCTCCTTTCAGAGATGCCAGAGCTAATTAAAACAAAAGTGGGTGCTGAGCATTTTTGCAAACCAGATGTCTCCAACAGCCACTTGGCCATAGAAGCCTGTGACCTGCAGGCTGTTTGAAATCTTGAAATCTTGGTTTTCTCCTCTCTGCCTCATTTTCCCGCCTTTGTAAAACATTGCTAATAATACATCCTCACCCACGGAGGAGGTCGCTGAGAATTCATTAGCTGGTATTTGTAAAGCACTTTGAAAATGCAAAGCCAGTGCATTATTCCTACTCTTCTGGATGCTTTCCATGTTATTAAAATCAGGATTTCAGAAAGGCTTATCTGGGATCAAAACAGCATCCCAAACTTGAAAGGAAGCAAGACTGTTAAACCATCAACTGTCGCCTCCCCCTCCAGCCAGATGTTAAGCCCTAAAGAACTGAAGTGGCACAAGGAATTACTTTCCCAAGTTCCCCCAGCTGGGCTGACAGGCCTTGATCAATGGTTTTCTCCACGGTGAGGGCTATGCAGATGGTCTGCCCAGAGCAAGGTTTCTGTGCAGCACAAAGGGAAGTCAAACACCATTTCTAATTCAGCTTGTAGCATGGCACACTTCCTTTATCCTGCGCCTGAATGCCCTGAATGGGAGAGCGGTGTGGGAAACTGGAGGGAACTCCACACTCACCACGGCTGCGGGGCTCGGAGACACCCCTGTCCTCAAACCACATCTGCCTGTGACAGCCAGGGGGGAGACGAGTGACAGATCGAAAAATCAGATTATAAAACCTGCAGAGAGGGAAAGTAAACCCCGAGGAAAAGGGAAAAAGGGGAGGAAGCTGCGCAGGCAGACGGAAATTGCACTGGCCCAGCAGCAGGGAAGGGAAGGGAAGGGAAGGGAAGGGAAGGGAAGGGAAGGGAAGGGAAGGGAAGGGAAGGGAAGGGAAGGGTTAGGAGGAAAAGCAGGGAAGAGCCATGAGGAAATGACAGGGAAGGGAGCTGCAGAGCAGAATCTTGCTCATCCACCAGTCAGACCAAAGACAATTGTCCCCTTGGAGGTGGCAGAGGTGGTTTAGAACTGCACTGAGACTTCTGAGCCACGTCCCCTGTTTGCCTCTTTAAATTCCCAATATATCCCAGGAAACACAGCAATTCCTGTGGACCATGGGGGAGTGTAAGAGCTTTGTATGACCCACATGGAGCTATGGGAGCTGAGCCTGGCTTTTAAGAAAACTCAGTCAGGTTTTATACCAGCAATACCAGGGGGATKAAAGAGATGGGAAACAACAGACCCAATTCTTGTTTTGGTATTTGCAGGAGAAAATTCAGGTGTGACTTTTGATTAGGTTTTGATAAATTCTGCTGTAGATGTAGAGGTATTTTGTATTTACAAGTTTACAGAGATTAGGAAATAGCTCCAGAAGTACAAAAGCTGCAGGGCAAACCTTGGAGTCCAAATTCTCTGCTGGCCTCAATAAGGCCCTCGGGATTGGACTTCTGTAAGGCCCTTGGGATTGGACCCATTGTATTTCCCACCTCAGGGTGCTCTGCAGGACTCAGCACTAAGGAAATAGCCTCCGTTTTGGTGTCTCTCCTGTTCCCAGTTCATCTCTGTCCCCGCTCCCCTTTCTAAACGACTTACTAACATAAGGCTGTGGAAGTTTGTGTACTCCGGCGTTTCCCACACCATTCCTTAACTATATTCCCTCCTGTCACAAAGGAAGTGTGCCCGACTACAAACCACATTAGCAACGGTGCTTGGCTCTGCTTTGTGTTCAGTGGGAAACCCTGCTCCCAAAAGGCCATCTGGGCAGCACGGAACGGGACGGAAGCAGTGGGAGCAGGGAGCATCTCTCCAGACTTGGGAAAGCAGCAGCATCCTTCAGGCTTTCTAAAGGGCTAACATCTGGAGGGGATTCTAGGGCAAGGCTGTTGCTGATGCCCTATTTCAAACATCCAGATCCAGTATTTTGGGATCCTAAGGGGTCTTCTGTCCAAGAGTGTGTGTGTTTGGAACCAAAGYAGGAGGTGTGTAACTCTGAATTCATTCTCCTTAGTGTAAAGTTCACAGACTCAGCAGATTTTATAGCAYGGAGGAATTTTTGTTATCACTTTCTTTAGGATTTCCAACCAAAGCAGAGCATCTATTTTGGGTAATTGAGCATCAAATCTGAGTAACTCTTCCAACACAGTCAGTAATTGGCTAATTTTTCCCCTCAGAACTTGTGAAACTAAAGAGAAAATAAAAAGTTGTTTTAAATACATGTTTTTGTTTCAGATTCTTTAAAATTTGTCTGTGCTATAGAGCAGGGAAGTAGGAACCTCACTGGATTTCCCATCCAGGGGAGATTTTGCTACATTCACCTCCCAATAATACACTGAATATTGTAATTCTTAYTATCACACCCAATTTAAATAGGTAGGGCCTCCAGCCTCTCTAGTTAAAGTGAATTTCTCAATGCCACAGATTATTTTGCACTCAACCTCCTCAGCTGCAGGCTCTGGGTCAGTTTGGATGCTGGTGGAGAGGAAATTCTGAGCACTGACCCCTTGACTGTGCCAGTGCACAACCACTCCCAAGAGCAAGGAGGGTGAGGTTGGCATGGCTGTGCCCGCGGAGTTAATGCAGTTTTTATCTGGGTATTGAGTGGAGAAGTAGGAGGAAAACAGTAAGAGGAAAACASCCAGAGGAAAACAGCAAGTGTCTCTAACAAAACTGCTGGTGGCCCTGCCCATCACGGGACTGGCACTTTTCTTCTTCGTGTGCTCAGTTAATGAGCTCGAGAAATGAGTTCCAGCTCCGGAGTTTCTGTTTCAGGGAATCTCCCCGAGAGGGATGTGCAGAGGGCGAGATTGGTTTCAGAGGTGGCATTACACGGGCTCAAAGATAATCCACAGGCTTTGAGGAGAACTCGTGAAACGGTGTCACAAAAGCTTTCCCACAACTTGACATAAAAGACCCGGAGCTCAACAGCTGCTGCTCTGTGCCGAGAGAAGGGAGCCCATTCAGGGCAGCACAATGGGGATGGAAAAGCAGAGCCGGGAAGGGGTCACGGAAGCCTTACCTGGTGCTACAATAATGAGCTGCAGAGTGAGAGAGAAATGCGTCCCTGTGCTCTGGGTGTGCGTGTTCACATCAAAGGACGTGTGTGACCACACACATACGTTAATGTAAAGGTGAGCCCACCTACACATATTAATGTGAATATAAATAGTGTTTACCTACTACAGTAAGAGCTCCCCAAATATAAGCCCCGACACTACTTCACAGATAAATTGCTGGCAGATCTGGTTGAAGTTTTCCGACAGACTAAATGAAAATAATTAGAGTAAAGTATGTTTGGAGGAGGAAGTGAGAGGCAGCATGTGAGATTGAACTGATCCCAAAACAGTCCCAAGACCCTTCTCCATACATATTTGTCGTGCAGGTTTTTGGAAACAGAAACATAATGTGCTTTTATGACTCGGCTTGACAGCTTTCTAAAGGGCTGCATAAGGTACTGAGGGAAGGGAACAAAGATCAAACCAGAAAATGTTTTCAATAATGGCGTGTACTTAAAATTAAATGGTTTTAGTTGCAGTAAGTCAAAGTGGAAAAGTTTTCTGTTTCCCACGTGCAAAGCTGGTACCAGAGTCACCTATGAGAGAGCCACCGTGGAAACCAGGTGAGTGGATTCGAGGAATTTCTGCCCTCTCTCCCAGAGCRCCAGGAGCTGCTCGTGTGTGCGTGTGCCTTGTGCCTGCTCCCCGTGCCTTGTGCCTGCTCCCTGCGCCTTGTGCCTGCTCCAGCGTGTGCCTCGGCACATTCCCGGGAGCAGCGCAGCGTTCCCGCCATGGGCAGCTGACCCGCTCCTTCCTCCTCCTCCTCCTTCCTCCCGCATGCGAACCCTGGGCTGCCCCTGGAATGCTATTGATCCGCGGCATTAGTCAGCAGCCTCTCCCATTGAAGGCCAGCGCTTTCCCAGCTCCTGACACGTAATTCCGATCCCAGCCTTTCAGGCAGCGCACACTCCCCACCTGCTCCTGCGGGAGAAGGTCATTATCCGCGGGCTATTCACCGGCACTGGAGCATGCAAGAATAGCCGCTTCTCCCATTGTGCTGCCCATCTCCCGGATTGGCCGGCGAGTGTGGGAAACGCCACCGAGCCGCAGACCCACAGACTCGCCCTGAGCTCGGGAGGTATAAATAGCGGGCAGAGGCAGCCTCCGGCATCACGCTTCTCCTGGATTCCGCTCCAAGACCTCTCCGCTCAGGACAGATGGCTCCCAGCACCGTTTTCTTGGAGCCTGACAACCTGCTGACACCGAAGGAGAAAAACAAAGTAAGTCCAGGCACGGCACAGCAGAGCGGCTCACACCAGCCGAGACCCTGCCCCACGCTGTTTAGGAGCAGTGACGGGGGACAAACAGCCCTGCCGAGGGGATCCTTGAATAACAGGTCTCTTTTCCTTTGCTTTTTGCAGCTGAGGAAGCCGGTGGTGGAGAAAATGCGCCGGGACCGGATTAACAGCAGCATCGAGCAGCTGAAACTGCTCCTGGAGAAGGAGTTCCAGAGGCACCAGCCCAACTCCAAGCTGGAGAAAGCCGACATCCTGGAGATGACTGTCAGCTACCTGAAGCAGCAGAGCCAGCTGCAGATGAAGAGTAAGTATTGAGTTTTCTTGCAGTCTCCATCTTACTGCAAATCTCTGACAGTTGTATGAATCTCGAGCCATGAAACACTGCTCTAAACTATTCTTTCTTCCCTCTCCCTCTTYCCTTCTCTAGCTGCAGGATCCTTCCATAAAAGCTCCCAGTTTGACTTCAGAGAGGGCTAYTCCAGGTGTTTGCAAGAAGCTTTTCATTTCCTCTCTCTCCACAAAGTCCGAACTGAAACRCAGACCAAACTTTTAAGCCACTTCCAGAAGAGCCAGTCAGCTGCTCCGGAGGTCTCCTTCTCCCCTGGGAATGCTGGCACCCTGAAGCAAGTGTCTCCAAAGGACAGCAGCCCTCTCTGGAGGCCCTGGTAGTCGGGGGACTCCTCACTGCACGGACCTGTGACAGTCCAGAGGAAGGATCTGACTGCATCTGATAGTCCAGCTCTGATCCTCTCTCCTGTAGGGAATTTTATTTCCCCCCCTGTATTTTATTTATGTATGAGAGAATGGCGTGCTTTCGACTTTTTTGGTATCCTCTGGCAAAAGTTGAGGCGCTCTGTTTAGTGTTGGAGCTGTGTAGGCACTGCTGCAGTGCTGCCCGGGCAGGGGCAACGTCTTCAGAATGAAGGAGGGTGTTTGTAAATGTTACAGTTGTGATGGACAGGAATTGCTGTAGGAGATTTTCTCTAATATTCCCAGTAAGAGCCATCAGCTTTGCTCTGGCTTGACTGGCAACTCTGGTTGCCTCAGTCACTCCAGAGGATAAATTTATTCCCTTTGGTTCGTGCACACTTGATTAAAATCGATTTCCCTCTCTTTGCTTATCAGTTGTGCAGCATCAAAAACGGGTTTGGTTTTGGTTTGGATTTCTCCCCCATGGCCCTTTCATAGTCCTGTATATACAGTGTGAGGGATGTCCAGGAGTTAGGAAACTATGTGGAATATTTCTACTATTTGATGCTTTTTTCAATTTAGAAAAGGAGTATATTATTGCTTTATGTTAAAGAAAACGTAGTAGGTAACAGGCTTGATTTGTCAATGTTATACATTTTGGGTGTAAGCTATGCTTTTTTAGCATTTTCATTATAATAATGATTTTTATCTGTATTGAGTGGTTGAATTCCTGGTGGATGGTGTTTCTCCCAGTCCTGGGACTGCCCTATGGCTCACCTGCATACTGTGTATGCATCTCTGTGTGTGTAGAGAGCAATAAAATGCATTTGTGTGCAACTTCTGTGTGGGTGTCTCTATCCAAGGGATGTGCAGCCACTTGCACCCCTTGGAAAGGTTAATGCCTGTCTGAAGAAACGGGGTTTTTTGTAAAGCTCGTGGATATTGTTGTGATTCCCACCACRTGAGTACCACAAGGAGTGCTCCTGTCACACAGATTCCTTCAGCTGAATCCTACCGAGCATTTCCTCAGTCACTGCCCCTCCTGTCCCAAAACCCCTCACCTGAGCAGGAATTCTTGCACCTGCCCAGAACCCGAGTCCTCCTTCCACACCATTTGTTCACAAACTTGGCCTTCTAAGCTGGGTTTTGRGGGGTGGGTCTGTGCCGGGAGTTGGGGGGTTGGTTTGGGCCAGGATTTGAGGGCTTGGTTTGCCAGGTTTTGAGGGGTGGGTTTGTGCCACGATTTGAGGGGTTTGTCAGGTTTTGAGGGGTTTGTAAGGCTTTGAGGGGTTGCTTTGGCACAATTTGAGGTATTTTACTGACTTTGGKCACAGCTGCTGTGCCCGGCTGGGAGAGCGGGAAGCGCTGAGGGAACCCGAGCCGCACAGCCCGGCGGTCTCCCATCTCCTTCCCAGCCCCTTCCCATTCCTGTCCCTTCCCGTCCCCTTCCTCCATGCCTTCGTTTGCTTTTGCTTTGGCGTCCTGCGGGGACCCTGCCCGGGCCACCATGAGGGTGGTGAGTGGGGCTGTTCAGGGAACGGCCTCAGCGGCAGGGAGGGGAAACCACCTTGGGGCCGTGAAGGGAAACCACCTTGGTGGCCGTGAGGGACCTGCCTTGGCTGTGAGGGGAAACCACCTTGGGGCCATGAAGAGAAACCACCTCAGGAGCCGTGAGGGACCTGCCTTGGCTGTGAGGGGAAACCACCTTGGGGCCATGAAGGGAAACCACCTCAGGAGCCGTGAGGGACCTGCCTTGGCTGTGAGGGGAAACCACCTTGGGGCCATGAAGGGAAACCACCTCAGGAGCCGTGAGGGACTCGCCTCGGTGGCCGAGAGGCAGAGCCCGGTTTTTGCAGTATAATCCGCTTCTTGCAGTGCTTGTATTGCCCCGAGGTCCTCGTTGKGGTCGCAGTTACACAGCCGGATGTGGGCTCTGAGCTAGGCGAGTGCCCCATGGACATCGAGTGTGATGTGGCCAAGGACACTTTATGCTTTTTCCCTGCATGGAAAGGCAGAAGTGTGTGAGCTGTTGCCTGTGGTGAAGGGTCTCTGCACTAACCACTTGCAAAGTCCACACTGAACGGCAGCTATCCTTAGCCAGAGGTGCAGAGGGAAATCCTGTGGGCTTCTCCCTTCTAGGCACAAAAAACAAGGACAATGAATGTGAAGTCTGTCCTACATGTCTGAGACCTGCACATCACTGCCCAGGGAAGCAGCTCTGACTCCTTACGGGTGAGTTCTCTCACTGTTGGATCCTCATTTTGGTCTCTTCCAAACAGCAGCATCCCCTTTCCAGTAAGGCACCGAGCATGGAATCCTGTTCCCATCTCCTACTCTTTCTTGGGAACAGCTTAACTCCTGTCTTTATGAGCTCATTGGCATGGCAGATTTGGCCTCCAGCCTCTCGTCACTGCACAGGAGGCTCTCAGGTGGCTCTAGCAGAGCTGGACCTGGAGCCTGGGAGAGCAGCACGCTCCTGGTAGCTGGGTTGCAGCTGACACATCCCTTAGCTAGAGTGGAACAGCTGACAGTTTGCTTCTGAGCAGGATCATTGTGCATTTACAAGCTTTAAAGCAAGGAGGTAAGAGCCAGCTCCCACCTSGATTACCCACCAAGTCAGGAAGACCTTTGGGAGGTGTGATGTGGGAAACAGGGCAGCAGTTCCACTGGCAGGTTGTGACAGCACAGTTGTTTCTTTTCTCACATCAGACTTGAGGAGCAGGGCCCTTCCCCAGCTCTACCTGTGACAGTGATCGTGGCAATCCTYATCTCTGACCCTGCTGGCTGGTGCAGCTGCCCTCGCAGAGATCTGGCAAAGGAGGAAAAGCAAAAGTTACACRCCACGTACGTACCAAGAGCGTGACTGTAAAGGGGTAGTTTTGTAATATTATTCTGAAGAATGGTCTTAGTTYTTCAGCTGGAAGTTCCCCTCACTGCTTGTTGGTGGGACTGTTTCCTTTCCTTTGCAGCAGTGCAGGAGTTGGAGGTATCTCTCTTTTTGGGTAATACATTAAAATCTGATTTGAGGGTGGCCCAACACCGATTCTTGCTCTTAAGAGAGAAGCAAAAGCCTGGCTGTTAGTAGTGGAAAGAGCAGGGTTTGCTGATAAAAGCTGATAAAATCTGGCTGTTCATAGTCTGTGTTTCCCTTTGACGTGTCATAAAGCATGARCAGCACGGGCAAGCTTTGATGTTAATGAGGAGAAAGGGGATCAAACAACTGCTCCTGTGCAGGAAGTCAGTGCTGACCCCAAAGAAACCAGGCCTGAATTGGACATTGTTTGAACTGAGGCAGACAATGGGGATGGTTAAAAAAACCAAGCACAACCCCTTTTTCCCTCTAAATCATCATGAAGAAAAAGGCAGCTTGAAAATGAAAAGGAGGGTTTGCAAAGGAGTTAATGAAATAGCCCAGTGGCATCTTGTGAAGCATCAAAGTCTGAAATAGCTGAGTGATCAAGGCACTGGCAGTGTCATCAGGGGCTGGAAAGCTCTTCCTTTCTACATCCCCTTCAGGAGCAGTGGGCTGTGTGGAATGCCTGGACTTTTCTTCTCCCCCCATGCACAGTTGACACTTGGTATGCATTAATTAGTCCACTATTGCTTGGTGGTGGGAAAAAAAGGGCTTTTTTTTTTTTTTTCATTTTAAACATTCCACGTAATTAATACACAACACAGTTYCCAAATACATTTTTTGTTCGGGTTTTTTGGTTTTTAGGAGTAAAGAAGATACTGCTGGGAAAAGGAATTGTGCACAGCAAGAACCATGTAGCTTTTAGTAAAGGAAGTTAATATCCTATGTGTCCACTGTGTCTAAAAAGAAAGTTTTTACTAATGAAAATACCTTCTCTCTTTGAAAGAATTTTCCTGGTACCTGGAGAAGGGAAAACTCTGAGTTGTGTGGTTGTTGGCAATACCTTAAGGAAAAGGATTATTCTGAAAGAGCATCCTGGTGGATGTTTTTTTAAGAAAGGATTTAGTGAGGATAGAAATGCTTTAGTTATCAGAATTGCCTATAAAATTAGATAAAGAAGCATCTGGAGAGGCAGAGAGAAAGCCCAGGATGGATGTACTGGGATATCTGGGAGGAGGCATCCACATGACCATGAGGAATGGCTAAAATGGGAAATGGTGGCCTTTTGCTTAGGAAAAATATGATAGATGACTTATTTTTTTTAAACTGTGTTAATTTGTTCAGCAGAATTAGTTCTGGGTGTTTTTGCAGAATAAGGTGACATTTCAGAAGCTCTGTGGTTTACAGGAGTGGCTGCAGGGAGCTGTGCAAAAGTACAGCTCTGATGGGAAAAGCTGCAGGCAGTGGAAAATGGAAGGGTTTAGGGAATGCTTTAAAATTCCTTAAAAAATCTCTGCTGTACACAGACAGATCTGTCCGTGAAGAAACACTTTCTGTTACAATCCTAAAAATAGAAAACATTGTGATTTYTAGGGTGAGGTTTGGTTTTGATGTGCAAATACTGGTCTCATTCTYGTGTTCTGAAAACCTTTGCACTGCAGTAATCGTGGAAGGGCAAACTGCCTCCAGTTTCTGTCCCTCACAGCTCTCTCTGTACAAAAAGGAGTGCCACAATTCCAAGTATCTGAACCTAAAAGAGGCACAGCCTTTGCTGATTCTTGTGTCTGCTGAGAATTGGTTTTGCATTTGGTGGTCAAATAAGTGACAAGTCAGTGAAGCAGTTCTAACATTTCCTTCTGGAAATGCCAGGAGCACCCGGGAAATCCACTACTGGTTCTGTGTTGCTGGTTTTGTGGCTGGCCTGACTTCCTGGCTGTGTCACAATGAGCAATAAAGACAGGAATTGGGAAATTACAATTTGTTTTTCTGTTCTTTTTTTCTCTTGGGTAAGTTCTTTGGTAGCTAGTTAATGTTTCATGAAGGGGTTGGGTGTTTTCCAACATTTCCAACTAGAACTTGCTAATTGTTAACCACTGCTCATCCCTGCACAACCCTCATGAGGGGTCACTGCCATTGTTGAGTGAAAAACTTCTTGAGCAAACTTTCAGGATAAAACCAAACCCCCAAATGGAGAAAATCCAGACAACAGTGACAAGGCACCTTCAGCCATCTCTATGCTACAACCAACTTTCTGGTAAGTTCTGGCTTTCTTTTTTTAATCTGCTAAAGRCTTATTGTTGTTGCTGAAGGCAACTGGATCTTGAGTGTTACTGTTTTACTGAGGTGAACTTTTAAATAGACATCTGTCAGAGGATCTGTCCTCCAGCTCCATAATTGCGACTTCCAGTGAGTTCACTCGCRGGTAGAAGCTGCTGGAGGTGAGCTGGGAGCTCTGCACAGCCAGGGAAAGAGCTGCAGCATCAACCAGGTTCAGTAATCTACCAATTAAAAATCATTATTTTGGGTGCTGCCATAGCAGCAGAGTTTGATGCTCTGCTCCGAGTGTGTGTTCGATGGAGTCTGAAAATTCCTGTTGGATGTGTTTTGGTTTGTTTTAGAAGCTGGAGCCGGATTTGTCACCAGGTGGCAGCATGGGAGAAGGAAAGGCTTCGGATTCTTCATCCTGGGGAACATCGGGATCTTCCTTCTCTTYCTAATAAAGCTTCTCTGATACTTCATTGTCTACGAGTCTAAAATGCAGCAAAGCACCTCTGGGTACAGAATTCCTCACGAGGCTGAAGGTTTTTATGGTTGTGGAAGTAGCACAGTGGTCAATAATAATTCAGTGCCATTTCCGGGGGATTTGGAGCCTGTCTCTTCTCTCCAGTGTGGTTTCAGTGAGGTCACTGGGATGTGGGGCTGTGACCGGAGAGGGGAGTGGGAATGCAGTGGGGGCACGGCAGGAGGACGAGTGGGGCTGTAAGGAGAGGTTGGAGCTCATGCACTTGGCACCGACACAAAGGGACAGCTGGGAAGTCTTCTGCAGGTGGGAGATGGGATAAACTTACAGGAAAAAATAAAGTAACTCCCATRTGCTGCGATGGTCACTTGGAATAACCCCCCCGGCACATTTTAATTATCCCTTAACAGTTACATGTGCCAGAACCTCTAATGGCCCATCTCCAGAGCTCAGTGATTCTGCAGCGTCACATGAGCAGTTACTGCCTTGCTTCCAAGTGATTCCTGTGCTAGAAAGAAAAGCATTTGCTGGAAGAAGTATTTAAAATTCACTATTAAGTGCTGAAAGCTTAAAATACTCTCATTATAGCAGGATGCTTACTAAGGAAAGCCCCCCAAACCTGTCCAGGGGGAAATCCTTGCTGAATTGGCCACCGCGATTTTTTTTTTTTTAATTTTATTAAAAATTAATACATGTTACATTTCCAAGTGTAAATACTGAAAAATAGCCTATGGCAAAATAAAAAGGCACAGGATTAAAACCAGCTTAATTGTTTCCATGGATACATGTCTGCTATTTGGCAGAAGGTATTTTATACACTTTCTACAAGAATAAGCATCATTTTAAATATATCTCTGGAGGGTGGGGCTCTGTAATTTAACCATAAAGACAGAATTTGTACTCCTAAAATGTGATAATTGTAGTGATACCTCACTTGAAGGCGGTTCTTTGGAGCAGAGGAACTCAAGTGCAGGAGGAGAGTGCAACAGGCGTCTCGACATAGAGCTCACAGTGTGACATGTCACGACAAACAGCAATCTCTGACAACAAAGCAGCGATCAAAGTGCAGGGCACAGACAGCACGAGAGTTTACACCAGCTCTAACCCTATTTCGGGGAAGAATGCACCAGAAACGGAACCAGAACACTGGAAACGGAGCAGTGAAACATCTCAGGCAGCAGCGCTGAGCCTCAGAACGTGGARCTGACATATTAAAATTATTATTCCTTTCTGAAAAATAGATCTGTGGTCGTTCGGCGGTTTCGTTTTCGCGTAAGAATTAAGTCCTTGTAACCCTGATGCAGTGTCTTAGTAACAGTCAGGATGTCACTGGAAACAGTCGTCCGGCCCGGGAACGGCCCGTGGCCCCCGGCACAGCCCGGCAGCCCCGGGATCCCCGCGATCCCTGCGCGCTTCCCGGCGGGACCGGGACAGCTCGGTGCCGCGGCTCCTCGGATCTCGCCGCGGCAGCTGCAGCGTCAGCCCCGGCCGCGGCTGAGCAGCAGAACAGCGGGCGCGTCCCCGCCACGAGCCGTTCGCGGTGTCCCCGGAGCGCGTCACATCCTCGGAGCGTCCCCTCGGTCACCACACCCGGCACTTCCCCGCGGGGTGCATGGCCGTGCCCTTCTTACAGCGGAACACCTCGGAGAAGGCTTCGAAGTTCTGCAACGATCCCATCACCCTGAGCCAAGAGAAGGGGGTGGTTTACACGGATACAGGGCACGGAGGTGGCTGCTCTGGGAAACAGAGACAGCCGCGCCCAGAAAGTGGTTCGGAGCCTCAGAACTCGATTACAGTTCGGAACATGGGACACTTTAGGAAATACAGGTGATATGACCAGTGAAATGCCAGAACAGAGTGGGTCTAGGTCTTGCTCCATTCCCTAYGGACTGGCAAAGTCAGCAGGTCAAGTACAGGCACAAGCTCTCAAGCAGTGTCCTACAAGCCATGGGAGAAAATCTGGCAGTCAGTCTGGATTTATCTCGTGTGTTATAAAAGTCTCCTTCTGCACTGTCCTAGTGAATGAAGTGAGTTGTGAGTTAGTAAATGAGTAAAACCCACCTGTACTTCAGAGGGCTGTGAACGTCTGTCTTTATGGACTGACTGGCATATTCTGGTCTGTAGGAACCACACCAAACCTGGACAGGGAGGATTAATCATTAGTGGGTCAGTATTAAAGGGAATTCATGCTGGGAACTTTCTCATTGGCTTTCCTAGGAGCCATCCCAGTTTGTTATGATATCATTGGAGTAGGTTTTATAGAGAGGCAGAATMKWTGCAATTATTTACTAATTAGTTTTTAATTTATCAAGGGCTTGGATCAAGATCTGATGCTCTAGGACAGATCCATCCGCGCTGGATTTCACCCAGGCATTTCCTCCAACACGTGAGCTGAAGCCTGAGAGCCTGARGCACAACACTGAGTGTTCTCACCTGGGCAAAGTTGAGGAAGAAAAGCTGTTTGTGGGACAGGTTCAGTCCAGGCAGCTTTGGCTCCTTCCCTTCCCGTTCCAGCCACTTCAAGTAGGCCTGGAAATGATCACAGATCCAACTCAAAGGAGCAGCAGGAGGTGGATTTTGAATGTTATTTTGGGAGGAGGGATTTTAGTCACTACATGAATGAACCAACGTGTTTCCCTCTGTACTTCTGTAAATTTTGTCTCTTTAATACCAACAGTACAGAGAATTTAATGAAAAAGCTGTCAGCATAAGCACTGTTGACTTCATGGACTCTTTCTACAGGAATTTGTATCTGGAAATAAAGTGTTAARTGTCCCCTGCTGCTCTATAGTGATGATTTTTCTCTCTTCAGGTAACTGCTCATAAAATAGCAGATAACAACCTTGCTCAATGTTAAATGCATTACCTGTTATTGTTACACATTAATTGGCCAATTTGCTTTTTTTAGGTATATTGACATGATGGAGACAAGTTAATGTGTCCTCATGCTGGTTAATTCCCAACATTCTGTTTCTGCAGCCTCTCGGGTGCTGAGACAGTCCCAAGGCACACAAAACAAAAGGGAGAGCTGAGGGTAAAAGCAGATGCAGCACCACAGAACATCCATGGGTTCTGTGTGCAGGCAGTTCGTGTCACCCCACACGGCTCCTCCACGTCTGCAATGGCTTTTACTTCCAACAAAGCAATTAATTGGAATGGTGTCCCTCAGGGTTGGAATTGTCAGTTTAGATTTCTGAAATTTCCCGATGTCCTATAAACACCCTTAACTGGTGCCACACTCAAAACACCACAGATAAAAGGTTTTACTGTGACATCTGTTAGGGTTCTTTGTGGGGAAGAACATTCCCTACACCTGAGCTCCACCTCTGGGCTGCTCCTGAGTACAAGAATGGCAGCCATCCTACTCTGATGGGATCTGTGACCTTCTAGATGTGTAATTGAGGCTTTAGCTTTTTGAATATGGTAATAACATATTAATTGTCAAATTTTTTAGGACAGAACAGGTCCCCCCATTGCTGGAYGCCAGATAAAGTTAACTCACAGTGTGTTTGAGAGTTACCTTATAAGCCTGTCGGACTCCTCCATTATCTGCAATATTTTCTCCTAATGTGCTTATGCCACTGACCTGTAAAAATAATCATTTATTTACTCCACAGTCAGTAAAATCAGCAGCTCTGAGAACCACAGGCTGAAGCACAGTCATACAACAGCCTGACACGCCTGGAGCAGCAGAGGGAAGCTGTGACTTTGTGCTGGGGCAAGAAAGRAGAGAATAAAATTTTAAAAATCAGAGGGCAAGAGCTGTAGATTAGAACAAGAGAATAAACACAAATACGACGTGAACAGGACTCGGGCTGCTGCTGGGCAGAACATCACCGCACACAGACCCTGGGCYTTCTGGGCCACGCCGGTGTCCCCAGTTATCACAAGCCTTGTCCCTCGTTTCCAGAACAGTTACCTGTACCGGCTGGGGTCTGTGCTCAKCCCCCACAGGGGTTCCCTGTGCAGGTCACTGTTTGTCTGTACGAGCCCAGAGCGTGGCCGTGGTGGCCGTGGTTGTTACTCACGTTCTGTCCCCCCGCCAGCTCCCAGGTGTAGTTCCCGTACTGGTGCACCATGCACAGCGACTGCTCCTTGAAATGCAGAGCCGAGAAGTTGCTCCACCAGTCCAGCATGTTCCCATCTTTATCAAAGTTCCTACCTGCAGCAAAACCCAAGGAAAAAAAGGCAATTTTTGAGCGAGGTGTCAAAGCCACTGTTCCTCCAGTGTAGCACTGGGGATGTTGGAGCTGCGCTCCCTCCCTCTTTCCTCTTTGGCTTGAGAGGCTCAGAAATGTTTTGGGCACAGTTTATTCTCTTTGGCACAAGGGAATGGACAAGATCAATTGTGGTGTCTGTTATTCCCTGATTTCCTGTTCACTCAGCAGCCCTGGCTTCAGGTATAGCACTCAGGCCTGGTTTTCATRTAACAAAACCTTCCCTCCCCTCCGAGGCGTCCGAGGTGCTGGTTCTGTGTGCCCACRTGACTGAACTGAGGTTTACAGAGAATTAAAAGCTGGAATTGCAATTCTGGAGTTTGTGTTCTCAGCTCTCTGGCTAGAGCAAGGTTTTCCTTTTGCTCTAGAACTCAATTTCTGACACTTTAGTTCCTGCCATGCCATGAGTTTTAGCTGAAGAAAGGAACATTTTCTCAGTCATCTCCTCACCGTTGTCATCGAACCCGTGAGTGATCTCATGCCCAATAACCATCCCAATCCCTCCAAAGTTCAGGGCCTGTGGCTGGTGTTTGCTGAAGAAAGGGGGCTGGAGAATCCCAGCAGGAAAAACTGCAAAGACAGGGAGAAAGAGGGAGGTACTGTAAGGTGGCTTTATTTTTGCATCCTTGGCAGACAGATTGTTTGCTTGGTGTAAGGGTCAGGAAGGGACATAAAATATAAAATGATTAGAAACAAGCTCATGCCTCATGTGAAAYTGTTTCTCTCTTGATAAATGGAAAATGACAAGTTAATAAAGGTTTAATTTAGCACATCTGCAGCTACAATATCTCCCTGTTTGAGACCCAGGCAGCATTTACAKTAAGTTTAGCCTAATTTGGTCCATAATGTTTGCTGCAGTGAGTCAAGAACAGAATGTTTAGGAGCTGTCTTTTGGAGACAGGCACAGTTTGTGTGTTAGAGCCATTTTGTGGGGGAACTAATGGAGGTTTTATTGCTTTATTTGGGTTAAGGAAAGGCTAGAAATCATCTGCTGATACCAACAAGTACGCTTGGAGTGTAAAACATGCACAGGAGTGATTCCTACAGACCACCAAGGGCACTCGATGGGGGGAGAGGGGCAGTAAGAGATTTGTCTTGCTTCATTCYGCTGGCAAAAACCTTATCCAGAACCACGGGATTTGCTTTTCATCCTGTCTACACAAGCTGAAAAGCATAAATGCTTCTAGAGGAGTTCAGACTGCCAGTAATTCACTCTAATGAGATAGTTTCTACTAAGGGAGATATTGAAATTACATTGCAAGTAGTTCATTTTGGCTACATAGGTTTTATCCATACAATTTTGTGGAGAAATACATAAGCCAGACTGCAATATGACAGCAGCAGGAGACTCAAAGCAGCGTGGAAAATTATTTTCTCAAGATAGAGACAGGAAGAAACAGAATTTAATTGACATGCACACTATTGTGGGTGTGTGCTTGGATTTTTTACAGGCATGTTCATCTCCAAGTTGCTTAAATGAGTTACTTTTGTATGACTTAAAAGGACAAAGCTGGAGAGGAACCAGGTGGCCTACAGACCTGAGTTCCCTGGCTGGAAAGCTRCCTCCCTGCTGATTAAATCTGTGTAAAACCACTGGGGATAAACTGGGAGCTGAGCTTGGCCACCAGGAAAGCCCCCTGGTAACTTGCTGGAGGAGGGCCCTGCCACGGCTGAGGGTCCTGGTGCTGCTGTACCTGCACGACTGGGGGAGTGGAAGCTGCACAAATGGAAAACAGATTTTGGCTGAGGCCAGAGAGCTAAATTATGAGCAATTTGGATGTTTCTGCTTTTAGCAATTGTGTAAGTTTTCTGTAGTGACTGTTGGTAGATTGGGTTGTTTCCACTCCTGACTTTGCCCTGTGAGCAGGATGCAGTTCCCATCYGCCCTAAAGAGCCACAGTTTTGTCCTTCTATGGCATCAATACTTGAGGAGCAGATCTTCCTGGCAGTCTGGGAGTTGAGTAAGCACTCCTAGGAGGAATTACCTATTGTGTCTCCCGTTTGGGGTGCTCAGAATTCAGCAGAGACTCTGGAGTTTTAACCTGAGCTCCTGCATCAGCTCTGGGCTCAGGGAGCAGGAGAAGCTGGCCAAGGTCACTGTGCCTGAAGATGTCCTGCGCTGAGAACAAGGAAGCTGTGCCCAGCAGCTCTGCAGAGCTCCCACAGCTGCTGTTCCACGGGCAGAGGCAGGTCTGTGCAGTCTGGGAAGCCTCCTGGCAGCATAATTCCAGYGCCACGTGCTCAGAGCAAACTGCAGAGCTGCCCATGTGCTCCTCAGAACGCGGGGCAGGAGCAGGAGCAGCCCAGGACACACCGGGAGCGTTCCCTGGGCGCTGGCACTGGGACTGTCCCAGGCCTTCAGAGCCAAGGCTGGTCAGTGACAGGGGATAACCTGCACCTGCCAAGGGGRGGGAGCTGAATATTCATCAACAAAGTGCTTGAGCTGAACAATCTGTCAGCCTCGCCCAGAATTCCCACATGGGCACAGGCAGGTTTGCCCCTGGATGCAGAGCCATAGTGCTGTATGGCCAAAGATGGTTAATTAGTTCCATGCAGCTGATTAAAAGTGTTTAAACCTACCTATCTGGTTCCTGTTGGGGGAATAGAATGCATTGACCACTGCGGCTCCAATTATCCATCTAAAAATAAAGGTTGCACACAGTTAGTCATGATTTTTTTTTAAGGCATTTAAAAAATTTAATTATTGTTGTTAAAAAATGCAAGTTATAGGGGAAAGGATTGTAAGGATGTCATCCTTGCAGGGATTTTATATATTTGTACACATATATGCATATATATATACGTGTATATATATAATATATATATTATAAGGAATATATATATAGCGATATATAAAGAAATATGATTTCCTTATAAGGAGCAGGAAAATCCTTATAAGGAGATTATATAATGAAAGGATTAATGTAGGGAAATAGGCTGCATAGAACACAGCTATAAAGAAATCCTGACACCAGGAAATACCTGGTGGCTTGTTTATGGGCACCTTTCATCCAAAACAGTTCCGAGGTAAAGTGAGAAATGCTTTTCCCCTTGAATGTTGAACAGCCACTCTGGGGTGGAATGTGGTCACTGTTATCAGCTCATCCTGACACTGACATGGAGAATTTCCATGATATTGTTTCTCTCCTCTCCTTGCTGGCATTGCTTTTGTGTTAAATAGTTTCAGTGTAATTTCTGCATATGAGACACCTTGATGAAGGATTAGAGATTCCAAGAGAACTGGATGGATTCCTACTGCAAGAGTCAATGAACTACCTGTTTAATTCCTTGGTTATCTGAGCCACAAGCATTCTCAGCTACCCACAGCAAGACTTAACACCCTCACCATTAACCCAGAACTCAGGTTGTGTCTGTAACTCTGTCTGGAGACTCACACATCTTGGTCAACTCTCTCTCGAAGTTTTTTCAGGCTCTTCTGGGCTCCAGCTCGCAGGTTTTCCAGGATGTTTTCAAAGTAGTTGTGTTCACTGAAGTTTAACTGCAGAAACAGGGATCCAAGTACATTAGTCAGCTGTGCAGGAAGAGGAACTTGTGCCACTGAGTGTCCTCCAAAGAATGTTTTGGTTGCATGATTTCACTGAATAGTTGGCTCTTTGCATCAATTATTTATTAATATGTTCATTTTAATGTCCTTGGAAAGGGCAGTTGCGCAGGTACAAATGTTCCAGTGGCAAGGAAATAAGTACAGGTGTTTATTTTGAGGTACTTGGTAGGATATGCACAGAATACTTACATTGGCATATTCCTGATCCAGTTTTTCATTGTGATCTTCCAAAATATAATCTGGGTAGCCAATTTGTTCTTTGATTGCCATTGCCTGGAGGAAAAGAGTTGAATGTTTCCTCTTAATTGTGGTTTTTGTTGGTGTGTTGCTGTTGGGTTGTTTTTACTAAAGTTTCAATACATAGAATTGGTAAAGGTTTGRGGTTTTTTCTTGGGTTTGGAATGGTGTTGATGGTCCTGAGGTCAATTAAAAGCTGGAAATGGTTTTTTTGGGGGGATTGCATTGTATCCAGTTGGCATTCTAGTTGGTGTGGGCTAACAAAGGATTGAAAGGAAAGGACAACRCAATAGGAAAATGGAATAATGAACACCTAAGTCTTTTCCTCTTGTCTGCAGAGGAAATAGTGATACTACAAAATTCCAAATATTTCCTATTCATAAGGGGATACTGAAGTTCCTTGTTATCTCTGACCTTCTCACGAGCTTTCTCCTTGGACGCCTCGTCCATCCACTCCAGCTCATCCAGAGTCTCCACGAACACTTCGCGGATCTTCTCTATTAAATCTCGGACCTGGAAGAGAGCCAGGAAGACATTCATCATCCACATTCCGTTTTCCCAGGCACAGCTAAGGAGGTGCTGGAAGATGATGTCCCCAAATTCTGTGCTCTAAACTTCGGTACTGAGCATTTAAAAGAGCATCACAAACGAGTTTTTGTGCCTTCTTGGCTCAGACAAAGAACGGTTTGTGAGCTCAGCCGGAAGGGAATGGGCACTGTGGGCATGGTGGGTGTACAGTAGTATGAAGGGTAAACTACATACCATCCTCTTGCTCTCACCAGCAAAAGTCTCCCGGACATACATGGCTCCCACCGCGTTCTCCATGTTGTTGTTGACGTAGCTCACGCACTCCCTCCAGCGCGCCTCCTCCAGCGTCGTCCCGTACAGGGCCTGCAGCACCAAAGCCASCATTAGTCCTGCCCCTGCAGCTCCTCCAAAGCATTGCCCAAAGGGCAGCTTAACCCRAAGGTTTCCATTGCTGTGACTGGGCTTGTTTGGGGATTACACGGCGTGATCGTGGAATCCAGAACGGTTTGGGTTGGGAGGAGCTTAAAGTTCRTGTCATTCCGACCCCCGGTGTGGTTATTGTGCTGACCAGACCGGATTTGGTGGCAGCTGGGCTCTGCTCTTCTCTTCAGGAGGAGGGGAAATACCTTCCTGTAGCTGGCCCGAGCATCCTTGAAGCGCCGGCTCAGGCTGCTGACGCGGTCGATCACCAGGCGCCAGATGAGGTAGTTCTGGATGGTGCTGTGTGGGAAAGCAAAGCTGAGCTTAACCCCCMGTAAAAACCCGCACTAGTGCAGGCAGTCAGAGGGGAATCTCAGTTTTGGATGGAGATAAGGAAGCAAATCATTGCTGCCAGTCCTGGATTTCACAGCATCTCATTTAGCTGCAGAGTCATCCAGACTGAGGACTGCACTGTCACGTCTGTTCRGGGATTAATTTCTTATTTTTCTTCCTTCTGGAATGTAACAAGAGCTAAGCCTGTGATGTATTTTTTTCTTCCCGTTTAACCTTTTCTAAACAAGCAGCAGGTGAGACACCCTGTACTGCAATACTTGGACTTAAGACATTTCCCATATTTCACAGGGGTGTCATTTTCCTCAGATAAGCTCAGAACTAGCACGGAGTTCCAATAATTGACATTTCTGCAATACTTCTGTGCCTTTTGTTCTGTGTATTCTCCGGTTTCTTTACCTGGCTGAGTACCTGGAGATAATTGCTTTCAGCTCTTGCAGGTAAGGCATCCCATACACAACCACCTCTTCCTGTGGGTCCACCTGGACGCTTACTGAAGACATGACACCTTGGATGAAGAAGGTCCAGTTAAATTCCTAGGCAGACAGAGAGACATTCCAGTGTTGGTGTTTAAGTGCCTTAGTAACTGAACTWTTTACAGTCTTAACCTTGACTGTAGCTGCAGTGTTGTTCAGTAGGACAAAGATTTTTAAGGGATTCTGAAGACAAGATTAAGAATGGGAATGATTTTATACCCCTTGGTTGAATCACTGACAAATTCACAAAGCCATTTCCAATTGGCATGGAATTAAGAGACCTGAGGCATGAGACTGCTCATGGAACACTTACATTCAAGGCGAACGTTTCCTGTAGCTCTGCTAAGGTCATTTTGTTGTACAACAAGGTCACATCGTGCCTTTCCTCTGCTGGGGTCGTGGCCTGAAGACATTCACAAGGTTATTACTGGAATCAACTGACAGAAATATCGATGGCTGAAATCACATGCACGTGCACATACACCCACTCCAGTAATGTGCAAATAAACCACTTCGTTTGTGAAAAGGAAAATCGTTTGCTGGTGCTCAGTGCTGCTTCCTGAAGTTCAGTGCAGGAACTCGGGTCCCCCTATTCAATAATGTTCCAGGGATATGTTGAGCCAAGTGGGTCCCTCTGTCCTCTTTAGAATGGCAGCCTAAGCTCTGGGGGATTTTTAGGGTGCTGTAGATCACTAAGGATGCAAGGGAGTCTGCCCTAGTGTTATCCCAGTGTATGGTTAGCAGAAGGTAGATTATCCTGCTTTAGAGGAGTTCCAAACAGAAATGGGGCTAGGACTGGAGCAGCACAGCAGCAGTGTGCACAGCAGACACAATTACAGACACAGAGGCTCTGATTTTTGGGCTGCTCGTGGCAGAAATATTCTTCCCCCTGCTTTCTTCTGGGCCATGGGTTTTCTGCTGCACCAAAAACTGCTGCACCAACCAGCAAGAGAGCCTTCCCCCTCACCCCTTCCCCCCACCCAGCATCCTGAGGAGTTCTTGATCCTTCTACTCACATTTGCAATCTCTGTTTCAAGCTCCATAACCTTTGCCATTTCCTCTTGGACAAAGGAATCATCTCTGGTCACGTTCTTGTCCTCCCGGATCATTTTGGCGATGGTGATCATGAACTGCAGATAAGCTTCTCTCACCTGCACGCAGACACAGCAYGTGTAGGAAAGGTTTGCTGTCCATCCTTTCATAGGATCCCAGACTGGTTTGGGTTGGAAGGAYCTTAAAGATCACCCAGTTCTACCCCCTGTCAAGAACAGGGACACCTTCCACTATCCCAGGTTGCTCCAAGCCCCRTYCAACCTGGCCTTGRRCACTTCCAGGGATGGGGCAGCCACAGCTTCTCTGGGCAACCTGTGCCAGGGCCTCCCYGCCCTCACAGGGAAGGATTTCTTCCCRTTATCCCATCYARCCCTGCCCTCTGGCAGTTTGAASCCATTCTCCMTGTCACTCCAGGCCCTTGTAAATATTCTCTCTTCACTGTTTCTGTAGTCAACCTTCACATTTCTCATTCAGCAAACCATTCTGTCCATTATAAATACCTTACAGGGCACTTGCCAGCCTCAAAAYACACTTTCTGCTTCCCTGTGCAATCCAGCTCTGGCATTCTGGGTTAGARTTACTGCATGGGCAAAGAGAAGGCTCCGTGCTCTGAGTTACTCTATGRGAACAGTGATCCCTGCTAGCCAAAATTCCAGGGTAAACAGGGAAGGTTTGAGTTCTCTGAAAGTGATACCATAAATCTTCTCAAGTCTGGGTTTAGTGTCTGAAAGAAAAGCTCTGTTTCAGACAGTTCCCAGTGACACCTTTGCTTTATTCCTGATTTGAGGCTCTGASTGATTTGTGCCTCAGAACAGGCCTTGAAAAGACATTTGGCTGCTGAGGGGGGCCGATCCCTGATACAGGAAATCTTGATTCTACCTGTTCTCCTCACATACTTTTCTTCCTCCACAGACCTTGGAGGCCAGATAAATACAGTGACCGTGGTGAAATTGAGTCTGGGCACTTACAGATGATGATTTGTGGTTTTAGGCTGAATGCTGAGCCTTAATCAGGCCAGACTCCCCCAGGCCTCAGGAGGAGTTTTGCCAAAAGATGCTGGACTAAGCACAGGGGAAGTTTGGGTCATCAGAGTTGGGCTCATTGTCTGGGGGCAGCGAGCTGGTAAATACAAATAAAAAGGGGTTGTGTCTCCTCCTTGGTCATTAGGATTAAAGGCACAGCCTCAGCCCCCCTGCTTTATGGCTTCAAATTAAAGCTGTATTGATCAGAACTGGGGTTTTTTTGCTAATGTAGGATCATCTCTGCGCTGTACCTGATTTCCTACCTCCTGCATGCCAATCTATGTCTGACCTTTGTGCCCCAATGCACAAATATCCCTCTTTTCTGCAGTGAGTGCTGCTGTGGAGGTGACACTTGCAGGGCAGATTCCTGGGTCAGCAGCTCCCCTCAGTTCCCAGCACAGCTTCCTGGAGATTGGTTTGTCCCAGGAGCTGGCAGGTCATAAAGGTGCCCAGAAGGTGTGGGGACAATCCCCTATAAACCTCCCAGGGCTGTGTTTTAGCTATATTATATAAAAAGTACAGAGAAACACACTGAAGTGAGAAGAAAACTCCTCCCACTGATGTTTTCATCTGCCTTTACAACCATGAGACAAAAGAGTCTCAAATGCTGATTGTTGTCCCTCTCTGTTCCCTTCCATTCTTGTTAGGAAAATTGGTTTGATGTTGGGCTGCAAATACTCTTTGTTAGCAAGGCATAATTGAGGAAAATAAAATGTACTAAAGCAGTATTTTCATCTTGGAAACAGATAAATTATCTGGCTCTGTTTGCAACAGCTTTCTGTGTATTTACAGAAACTGTTTTTGCAGAATCAGTGTTTTTGCCCTGAGCATTGGCAGAGAAAAGCAACTAGAAAATAATCTCTCACAATTTCATGCAATTTTGGGGGAAGGGGAGAGTAAGTGGCAGCAGATTCTTACCAGCTGAGCATCAGTGATTCAGAGGAAGATAGAAGCAAATCCCCTGCACTGAAAATGTGAACATGTGCTTCAAAATTAGAGACTGTTTAAGCTACAAAACATGGTTGTGTTCTCCCATAACCTTCTTCACAAGCTGGCCAATTCTGGGGAGGCTTGATATTTATACAGTTGTTCAGTCCTTTCGTAAACTTTACAAAATGTTGGCATAATTAGGAAAAAATGTAGCAATGAACATCACAGTCCAATTCTGATTGTTACATACCATGAAGATTCATATATTGGGGTTTTCCAAAGCACAGGGATAAGTAGTAAAGTTGTTTTAGTGGCAYGTAGTAAATCGAGTACAAGGAATACTTACTCTTTGATAGTTGCCCCCATTGAAGTAGTAGTCCCTGGATGGCATTCCCAAACTTGGCTGGTCAATCTGAAGGAAAATGCATTTCCCTGGTTAGTGATGAAGAGGAATTGGGGTTGTCCGAAGGAATCCTTGAAGGGCAACACAAAATGCTGTGTTGCCACCCTGTCAGTGTTGGAATGACACCATTGCCAAACAGACAGAGAATTTTGGCTCTCTTGGATCTGGGGTGAGGTGGAAGGTACAACCCTTGCCTCTGGGTTTCCAGGTAAGGACAGGATGGGTCTCAGTGTGGGTAGTAAAGCAATATCTTTCAGCAGTCATTGAGATCCAAGAATAAATGTAAGAAACTTTTCCAAGTTGCTTGAGGGCAGGACTTCCTGCACAACCATTCATCAACAAACTCTAAAATATTATTTACATATTTTAAACCCGCGGTTTCCTGCTATATATTAAGCCTCACCATCATTATACAAGAATTTACAGCCCCTAAATGCTGTCAATCAGCAAAGTTCCATTGATTTTTACTTCTTTTGCTGAAACAAAAATTATGCTGCCATAAAACCTTTCCCAATACGTCTCTGAGACAGATCTGTCACATGGGGCACAGAACTGTTGCCTACATTTTACCAGTATTGTTCTGTGGGAAGCTCATCTGCCTGCAGTGTAAATAATTATCCATTATGGTTCTGGCATATGAATAATTCCCTGTAATCTTTTCCTTACATAAATGATGTGYCTGCTGGAATCCCGGTCATCGTTCCACACGAACATGTCGATGAGGACGCGTTTGTTGAACCTGGAGTTCATTATGGAAAGTTTTTCCTCCATGCTCCAGCTTGGCTCTGGGAGATGAAAGGGAAAACAGACATAATTTATCAATCTGTGTCAGACTGATTGAAGTTGCACAGTTCACAAGCCGACTGCTGAGATTGTTCAGATCTATTTCAATAGATCAATGAGTGTTAAATGTGGGAGAGCCTGACTTCTGGYTACGAAGAGAAACTGAAAATGGAGGATTTAATTCAGGGCCAGCAGCCTCCCCTCATGCAGTAAATCATTCTGACCGAACCCATCCAGGCCCAGCATCACCTTTGGTCTTACTCCAGTCTGCAGAAGCCACTGGCCAATCTCCAACCATCCTCAAGGCCTCCAGCAGAGGCAAWGAATCTCGTTCCTCTATAAGACCTGAGGAAGGAAAGACAAATTCTATATTGTTTTCAGAGAAAAAAAAAAATTAAGAAAAAATAGGTAATGGGCCTAACAGTTTAAACTTGAAACTGAATTTGTCATAGCAAAAAATAAGAGATATCATGAAACCATCCTACATTAATCTTCAGAAAAGTAATGAAAATACTTCTGGGGCTCCAGTACTGATTTGGACTGAATTGGTTTGGAAAGGATGAACTGGAGCAGGTTTTTGCCTTCTCAAGGGAAGGCTTTGCATCCATACCAGGGCATCCATCCTTTCCACATCCCAAATGGGTTTATTAAGGTTTAAYGGTGTACCAAGGCATCTTCATCCATCTGAAGATGAGTTTTCAAGGCAGAGCCACATGGATTAGACAGATATTGAYTGGGTTTTGCTCAACAGAACATTGGTGCTTCTGTCCACCTGGTACTGAACRAGGGAATCAATGGAACAAGGAGACACTCACTCTCATTCATGCAGGACTTGTAAAGGATTTTGGCTTTCTGAAATGCTTCTCTGTCCCCTGGATCTGAAGTCTCCAGCACACCTGGGAAAGGAACCATTGCCATGAGATTTTTGCCCTGGAGGGCTTTGATCATTTCACAGAAATCCCTGAGGATCCAGGGCCAGGATAAGCACTTGTAGGCTGCAATTACTGTGCAACTACAGAGCTCTTCATGCTATTAATGGAAAAMGTGTCAGGAGGAAGGACTTGCAGACAGCTTGTCCTGCTCCTTTTGGAGTCAGTACCCAATCACCTATGGCTAATTTTGAGTGGAAACAGGATGTTCCCACAAAATGGGTGTAGTAAGAGATGCAGAGATTAAAGGACCTGAGAGAAAAAAAATCCCAATCAACACTTCTCTGCAAGTTTATTTCTCTGTGTGCTGTGTCAATAACATCTGAAACTAAACACAAGTGCCTAAGGATGGAGTAGCCTCATTCCTACCTTTYAGGATGATCTCCAGCTCGTCTCTGAGGATGTCAAAAATGCTGTATCTGGAGCTGGTCTCTGGGATCACGTGCCGGTTCAGCCAGCCCCCACAGGCGTACTGGTAGAAATCCTTGCAAGGGTCAGCTGTGGGGTCCATGTTCTGGATTATCCTGGCAGCTGGGTAGMAAAATTGGAGAGCTGAATTCCACAGGCTGCCCAGGAATCTCTGGGACTACYGAAGACTATCAAGGAGCTGCTCGGCAAGACTCATTCTCATGTATTATGACTTGAAGGATCTAATTTTCTGCTTAAAAATGGATCTGAATGGCAGAATAGTTGTCCCAGAGCATGAGGCCTTCCAGGGAAGAGTKCYCAGTGCTCCAGCCTAGGAACTGCCYGAGAAAGCAGAGTTTCCAGGGGCAAGTGGGAACATCTGTGCTGAAGTCTCACCTCTCTTAGGTGTGATGCCAAAAATAAGAAGGTGAATGCTCCATGTGAGAGAAAATTCAGTCTAAAGGGAATTTTATTACACTTAGAGACACAGATAGTGTTGGTCAGTCCATGTCCTCGTGGCGCAGAGCCAGAGAGCTGTTGGCCACACTGGCAATTTTCCTGTGCTACTTCCTTAGGAATGATACTCCTTTCCCAAGGGGAAATCTCCTTCCTTTCCATCTACTTCAAATTATCTCTTATTCAGGTCCAGTAACAACACATAACCCCCCCTCAGCAACAGCAATTCATAACAGCCCCAGTACCTGCTGTGACACACCCAGGGGTGGTGCAGATGCTGCCCGAGTTGGTGCCATAGTGGGAGCCTGCAGGGACAGGAGGAAGAAAGCAGATGGAATTAATTGTTTGGGAAGGGAATTGCAACCAAAGTCACTTGTCACAGCCCAATCTCAGTGACAGCTCTGCTCGGTTTGAGAGCAGGAGAGTGAATATTGGTGTCAGTCAAAGACATCAAATGACAACTGTGAAGAAATCTGGGGATTTTTGAGGAAAATTTATTGGCAGCAGCATTACAACAGTCTTGACAGTGAGTTTTATCTCTCCTGGAAGGAGAATAAGATCATCTTTTCTACCTGCTAACCACCTCCACAGTCTTCCTGACTCAAGCTAAAACATGGGATCCTTTTTTAGACAATCTATAAAGGTGCTCTGAGCATCTTCAAAGTCACTGACACCAAGAGGTTTAAACAGGGTCAAAAAACCCAGATTTGGGTTACTGCTTCCACACTGCTTTGAGTCACCAAGATCAAATTTAGGAAAAGAAATGACTTTTATTTCTCCAAGTGTGTATGTGTTGGGGAGGGGGAGCTGGTCACAGACTTGTTTGGTCACAGTTGCATGTGCCCTTAAGGGCTGGTCCTTGCTGCTCAGCAGAGAGGTTGTTCCCTAATTGGGCATGTTCAGGGCTGGTGAAATAGTGTAGAAATAAGGAGAATGTGTTCAAATCCGTTCAGCCTTGAGATAAGCGTGGAAAAGGCCAGTGAAATCATGATCTCGGCTATTCATCTTCTATTTTTGAGTACAGAGTCTTGGTTTGTGCAGTTCTCCCGCTGCAGATGACCCACAAAAGGCCTGTGCACACATCATTTCTGAAGCTGAGGGCTCAGGTGAATGTCCTTGTGATGCTGATCAGGTCCCTCCCCCGTGCTGTTCCCTGCAGAGCTGCCCTGGGAGGGATCTGAGCCCCCCAGCCCCAGGGCCTCGGCCCTGGGAGAAGGAAATGAATTTCGCTGGTTTAATTTCCCATCTCSCCATCTCCCCTTAGTTTACTAGCRTGATATCCACTTATATTAAACAGACAGCTGCGTGGTTCCACACTGGAAAACAAAACCTTGATACTTTCCAGCAGAATTAGCCATTTTTAAGCTTTATTTTTGATCCCTACRCTGGGATGTCTGCAGAACGAGTTACTGAAAAAAAATCCCTTTCAATGCAAGTGAGTGCTTTACATGAGAGCAAACAAGATTACAGTAATTCAGAGAGCAATAAAACAGTGGGGAAGAAAAGAGGGCTTTGAAGTTCATCAGTGGAAGCCACATAAAAAGCCCCCACTGTGATGGGGAATGTTGAGGGTTCAGCTGAGCGTGGCCGTGCTGGGTGGGAACATCTGCAGGAGAAAAACTCWGTGTCCTGCCCTGGCTGGCTCTGGCAACCTGCACTGGGGATGAGCAGAATATGTGCAACAATGTGAGGCTKCACAGAGAGGGTTATCCATGGTTATCTTTTGCTTTTGCTTTTTTTTTTTCTTTTTGGTGTTTGTTTCAGTGTTGGGATTTTTTTTGCACTGGATGAAGCTAAAGCCCGGGTTTTGGGGTTTCTTAAAATCTCTCATAATTAAACAATTAGCAAAATCAAACTTAAAAGCCCAGAGTATTTCCAAGGGGGAAAAAAATGCTTTGAGGAAAAGAAAGGGCAAAGGGAAATTCTCCATAAAGCAGCAACAGCAGAGAGCAAGGTGAGAAAGAAATAATTGTACTACAAGAATGTTGTGTTTCTCGCATTGTTTCCCAGGGACCAGGCAGGACTCAAATGAAGCTTTTTTTCTTTTATTTCTTTATTTTTAAATCAAAGCTTCTCTCTTGAACCTGACAATGTCTCACTTCAGTTTCTGGAACCAACTGCTCTGAACGAGGCTCCCCTGCCCCGAGCCCTTGTGATTGTGGTGCTGTAACTGAGCAGGAGGAGCTGGTTTGGAATTCAAGGGCACRCTCAGGGCTCTGAAACTCTGCCCCAAAACCAGATCATGAGAAATGGCTGGGGAAGGGCTCTCAGTTTACCTCRAAAAGTGTCTCCTTTGTTTCTCTATCAATTGTGTCCTTTATTCCTCAGTGCCTTCCCTGCCACAGACCCTGACTCTGGGCATGACCAACACTGCCCTGCTTTGCTTTACGACGTCAGATCTCTGCTCACTTGACTGAGGCTTTGTCACCTTCCCAAAACTAGAAATCAATGTGAAATGCACCTTCTGCCTTCTCAGCTTGACAACTCTGCCCTTTGTTTTCCCGAACTCCTTCTCTAAACCAGCAGCCCACGTTTTCAGCAGAAATACAGCTCTTGCTCTATTTATTTTCCTCCCTGATTAAACACTGCTGGCAGGTTGAGTTACAGTGATAGAGAGGGTCCTGCTTTGACATCCATTTCAGTCTGATACGGCAGCAGCAGAGAATTGATCAGGGAAGATAAGCTTTAATGGAGATAAATGAAATGACCCAAGCTCTGGGAYTACTCCAAATGGAAGAAAACGAGGGAAATTAAGCACTCCAGATGCTGCTCCAGAGGTGAACGTTCACCTGAGAGATGGCTGAGCTGGGACATAAATCAGACC
The DNA here is from genome assembly GCA_018881555.1 of Amblyornis subalaris. NCBI lineage: Eukaryota > Metazoa > Chordata > Aves > Passeriformes > Ptilonorhynchidae > Amblyornis > Amblyornis subalaris. Next base: position 1,395,455 of record JACAXG010000099.1, read on the forward strand.
CCCTGGGGTCACTGTAGAGAATTTTATTGTCTTAATTTGGCCTTACAGAAGCCACTGAGCACTGTCACATCTGGCCAGCAGCAGGAGGTGGGAACGACTTGTGGGATCTCTGGGTCACTGCAGTCCCCTCCCTCAGCTCACCTTTGGAATGACAATTCTTTCAAAATCCAAGTTCACAGCCYGATCGAAACTCCCTTTTTAGAGCACAAAAGCCAAGCCAAGCTTTCTGCAGGGCTCTGGAGGACACAGCCTGTGTTTGGTGTCTCCCCACGGCGCGTTGGAGGGGCACAGATGGCTGGGGACGGCTCACACGGGGACAATCCGAGCCACAGTTGTCACCAGCACTCACGTGGGAGCTTTTGCCTCTCAGCACCTTCCCTGTTTCTCAGACCTCCTCTGCAGAAGTGCTGTTGGCACTGCAAGCTGCCCTTGTTGCTGTTAAAACAGTGATTTGCTTGCAACAAACAACGTAATTGYCAAATTGAGGTTTTCTTTGTCAGTCAGGGCTGCCTGTGCCAGGTGTCAGCATCTTCAAAAGGGGTTCAGAACACAAGTGTTCGGTTTTATTCCACCTTTCCTAGGATTTCTTGCCTGTGAGCTTGGCTGAGCCAGAATTTTGTGTGAGAATGAGTAAAGTGGGTATTTATTTGCCTGTTTTGCAGCCCTGCATGGCCTGTCACTCCCCATTAATGCCCTGCATTCATGGAGCTCCATCTGACTGCGACTGAGGAGACTCTTGCCACYCAAATGTCATCGTGACTTGTGTGTTAGCTGCCACTTCTTGCATTTCCCCATCTCCCCTGAATAGCTGCCTCATTAATGAAGGTTCCTGACGTCAGAGAACARTTGGGCATCAGTCAAGGAGAGGAGCCAGAGCTCAGCCACAACCTTGTCTCAGTTTAGATACTGCTCCTGGTCAGCAGGCCCTTGTAAATCTGTTATTCAAGTGCACAATAACCACATTCAGCGCATGAAATCCAGGAGAAAAAAGTGGTTTTTTTTGAAATCCACCCCCAGAACAAGGTGCTGCTTGGTCCAAGGGTTGTATTTCTGTTTGTCTGGAGCCTGCCTAAGAGGACAGAGCAGAGGGCCATGACCCTGAGCCTCCCACCAGCCAGCAGTGACAACCTGTGGGGTGCAGACCCACAAATATCTGTGAATCTTCCTCYTGAGAAGGCAGCTTGGGAGCCAGCAAGTCAACCAAGTAAGCAGACATTCCAGGCCCAGCAGTTAGGTGAGGCTGGAGGTCGCCTGGAGCTGAGTTGCCTGCAGGAGCTGCTGAGTGATTTGATGTGTCAGCTCCAGGAGTGTTGGGTGTCCCTCAGGCTGTGACCTCTCCGGCAGTGCTGGGGTTTGGAGCTCGGCAAACACGGACAGGGAGCTGTGAGAGGGCTGCTGAGAGGGGCTCTGGGGGTGATGGGAGCTCCAGGAGCCTGGTGTGTTCGCATCAAACCCGGTCCTGCCTGCTTCCCTTGCTAGGGTAACCCAAATATTCYTCTATTCTTCCCAAATTTTCTGTTAGCTTATTTAGGTGAGCGGTTTTTTAGGGTCTGAAAACTTCCTTGGATGTCAAAAATCCCCAAACTGTGTCCAGAACTATGTAACTGCACTGCTGTGAGAGCTTGAGTGTTTTTGTTGGCTGGGAATAGAGATAAAAATCCCAGTCAGCATGAACAGAACTCCAGGAATTATTGCTGTACCCAGAGGCCTGTTTCATGCACCACAATGCTCTTCTGCAAGAGATATACAAGCAGAAAAATATTCTCCCTGAACCACAAGGCCTATATGTGCCTTTATTAATTAAAAAAAAAAAAAGTGAATGCAAAGCAGGACAGGCATGCTTTCATTTTCTAATTTAATTTCTAATTACAAGCAAAACAGAATTATTTTTAGAAGCCTGGGTAGTGTCATTCTGATCAAGGATGTACCAAGGTGAAGCGAGAAATCTGAATCTGCTCTTAGTGAACAGCCCAGAGTCCCACACACACTTCAAAATGAGCATTTCAGTGAAATTAGAAATGGAAGAATCGCMGGGTAGCACTGTTGGTTCTATCACATGGATGCTGCTCAGCCACATTGGCTTTTCCTGTCGCTGGGTGGGATTTATGTGGSACAGCTCTGAGCCAGAGGTGCTTTTCCCTTGGGGAGTCTGAGGCTTTTGGCTGAGCATTGGGAAGGGGCTGAAGCGTGACAGCAAAACAGAGCCAAGGGGAGCACTGGGACAAAACTTTCCAAGACAAAAGATGTTTCTGCTACAGGAGCAGTCTGAAGAGCTCTTACTGCCTCAGTTCTGGACCCGGTGCATGCAGACACTGCTCTGGAAGGTGGGGTAGGCTGCAGTTCCTGCTGCTCATTTCCCACCTGGAATTCCCTAAAGCTCGTGGCTGCTSCAGGTGTGAGTTTGGATGAGAACAGAGGCACAAAGCGGCTCCAGGGCAGAGCTGAACGCTCCTGGTGGGTGTGAGGAACCGGCACAGGGCAGGCACAACGTCAGCTCTGCAGGGCCYTGCACTCAGGGCTCGGGAATGGCTCAGCCTGGGAAACGCTTCCAGGGAAAGTTTAATTGCGGATATGAGCCTGCAAAATATTTAGATTTTAGACCTGTTTTCTCACAGRTGAGTCTTTCACTAAACAAATGTAGTTAGCACAGGCTCTTCCTCTGGATTTGGATGAGAACAACATTTGGGCAAATATTATTGATACCTGAACTGTCTGGACCCAGCAAAGAAGATGCAGAGCAGATTTCTCAAATCCTTTTTTATGCATGCAGGCAGCAAAATCCTGCACAGCTCAATGTTTGATACACAAACTCCTCCTCTAGGACCTGGCTCTGGGGAATTTCTTTCCTCTCCTCTCCTGAGCTGATAGAATAAACTTTCTGATGAACTTYATAAATACCAAACACTCAGATTTTGTCTGATGTTCAACTGCTGGTAGCAAAAGGAATAAACACTAACAAGGCTTTTTTCATTAATTACTGCTCAGAATTGTGCAGCGTTTCACTTACAAGTGCTGAAAATGCAGTTCCCTGCAGCAGGGGAGGCAGAGACAGCGTAAAGAGACAGCAAAGCCTTGCTCCAGTTTTGCTATTCCTGCTTTAGTTTTACTCTCCAGTGTTTTAACAAAGCTCCGGATCCAGGAGGCTTTAATGGAAGTGACAAACATGAGGCAGAGCTGCTCCCGATCATTTGATGCTTCACAGGATTTTAAAGTGGGACTTTGCACTTGGTGTGCCAGTGGGAAAACTTTGGGTTTAGAAAGTGTGCTCTGCACTTMAAATATTTAGGCAAAACACTTCAAAATAATGTGCCTCGATGTCAGGTTTCTGGCAAGACATTTGCATTCAAGTCACTGAAGCAAATCACACTTCGACATCCAACTGCCTGATGGAATATTTGAAGTCTCCTTTTCCTCAGCAGCAAGTGGCATTTTTTTTTTTTTTCAAATCTTTCACATTGTAATAAGCAATTTCCCCTTTAGAGAGATTGTTTTGAGAAGTGTTTCAAAGCAGCTGTTGCTTTAAAAATCCCGACAATAATGAATCTTGGCTTGTGCTTCTACACAATAAGGCAATGTCAGTCCTCACACCCAGACACGCACCTTCCCTCTAAACCAGCGCTTCAGCTTTGGCAAAACAGCTCCAAATTCAATAAAATGCATGGAATTAAATAAAAGCACGGAATCTTACAAGGCATAATGCAAAAATCAAGTAAAAGCCAACCTAATCTCTGTGCACGAGCTGGGAGCAAGGCAGGGAGAGCCCAGTCCCTCACTGAGGTACCTCCCAGTCTCCCTGTATTTTTATTTTCATTTAGCTCTGCGAAAAAAAGACTTTTTCTGCTGTTTGCAGGGGGAAGAGGAGGATTATTCCCAGGTTCTTACCTCTGCTGCTGGCGTACAGGATCACCAGGGCGACGGCAGCACAAGTCATGAGGAGCAGCAGGACAGCCAGCCCGATGGCCACAAAGCTCCAGGGCTTCTTCCCAGATTTGGTCGATTTTTCCACAATATCCATTTGRCTTTCTGATTTCCCCATTATTGTAACTCTAAATCGGGGAGGGGAGGGCGAGAAAGGGTTAACAGCACAGCTACATCAGTATAGGGGTAAAGGCGTGAGAAATCAGGGAGAAAAAAAAAGGAAGCAGAATAAAAGCAAAGAGAGAGAGAAAACTTCCAAATTATTACATGTATTTGTCCATTTGATTGTCCACAGATTTGCCAACCTCATTCTCCATCTCCCGTGCCTGCGTTTTCCGCGCTCGGGGGGGCTGCGCTGCCCCGGGCTCCCAGTGGTGCAGTGTCAGAACTTCAGGAGCCTCTTTGGGAAGTGTGGAAAAGTCTCATGACCAGGTTGGGCAACTCCTTTCTGCCCGGCAGAGAAGGAGGGGGAAATCTGCCGCCTTCCACTCCCCGCTTCCCAAGAATCTCGCTGCCGCGAGGGATTTCCTCGCTGGCGCCGGGCAGGTCCGCGGGGCTCCGTCAGCAGCGCCGGGATCCAGGCTGGGATCGCTCCAGGTGCGCGCTCCCCGGGGCCGGGGGCGCTCCGTGTCCGGCGCCGATGGATCGGGAGCGCGGGCGGGACCCGCAGCTCCTCGGGCTTCTCCCGGCCATGCTCGGCGCCGGCGGCGCGGCCCCGAGCCCTTCCCGGCTCCGGGGAGATGCTCCCGAGCCGCCGCGGGAGGCGGGGGTGGGATGGGCTGGGGCCGCTCCGCGCCGCTGCGGCTGCTCCCGAGCGGCTTCCCGGGGATCTGTTATCCCTGAAATGCCAGCCGCCTGTTCGGCCCCTGCGCTCCGGGAGAGGGGGAAACCTGCTGAAACCCTCCGGCTTCCCGGAGCGCCGGCAGCTTTGGGGCGGGATAAACGGGATAAGCGYTTGCGAGCAGGCTGATTTGTGGGTTGGTGCAGGCAACGCACACAATTCCTTTATGGAAATCTGTCTGGGAACGACTGGGAACGACGGTAAAAGCAAGGGCAGGGTAGGCATGTGATTCCCTTGGGTTTTATTTCGCTCTGCTCCAGAACCGACTTCGGGATGAGGGAGAAGCAGGTTGGGGTTTGCGGTGTTTTCCCCGCCGGAGTTCCCACCGTAAAAATATTCACAACTCCGAGCGTTGTGGGAGTTCGGGAGGAGCTGCTGARGGCAGAGCAGGGATTCCTCCGTGGCAGTCCCGTTCGCTGGGAATGGACACACAGTGTTCCAAGAAGAGGGAACAATGAGCACCCGTTCCTTCTGCCAGGAGCACAAGTCTCCTCTCCCAGTCAGCATTCCGCCTCAAAATTCCTGTGAGAATTTGCCTTTTTTGTTTTCCAGAGTCATGTTATCTGAGGCTTCTGTCAAGTGTGAAGGCAGCAATTCTCATCCCACCAGCTGAGGAGGAGTAGGAGAACACAAGGACGTGAAATGCACACGTGCACGTGCGGATCCTCGGTGTCCATATGGGAAAAAGAGCTGCAGAAGGCAGGGTCACTCTTGAGGACAAAGCTATACATTTAATTAGGATTTCAGAGATCTCTCAYTCCTGTTTGCAGAAATTTCTGCAGCTACCAAAGATGGGTTTCCCGTGTATGTGTGAATCTTCCTTGTTGCTGAGCAGTTTTCCTCTTCCCTTAAGATGTAGCTGGCTCTGAATAGGATCTACCTGGTTGAGGTCCATAACACTGCAATAGGCAGGTGCCTCACAAGGCTTAATGTGGTTATTGTCATAGATTTAATGTGGTTATTCTCATAGATTTAATGTATTTATTCTTGTACCATGGCTCTAAGACACTGCAGGGTATTATTTTGCCCATTTTGGAGGTGGAGAATCAACATGCCAAGAATCCAAGAGCTTTATTCCTACTGCTGTGCTCAGTAAAAAAAACCCAAACAACCCAACTCAAACAAACCCAACCRAACCCAAAACCCCCTTATTTTCTGTGCGAGGAACAGCAGCAACTGTAAAGGACATGTTTGCAGAATCATTAATTTTGATTGTCTTGAGCAACTTTGTGTGTCCCTGGAATGGAGCAATCCATCATCCTGGCAGTGCAGCAAGGTCCCCGTTCTGGTCACTGCTTCGAAGGGGACAGACCTATTTTGGTTTCTGACAGTCTCAGCATCACCTTGGAGCCTCCATGGCAAAGGAAACTTGATGCTGCAAAGTGGAATGGGGTTGCTTCATTATTTATTTTCCCCTAAATCTCACATTCAATTAAATTATTCATAATTTAATTGCTGCCTGCAGAAATTCTCATCTGCTGGTCCACTCCACAATCCATTAGCCCCTTACTTTACAAAACAGCTTTAAAAGCTTAATCCCTCTTTGCAATCCTGAGAAGGTGAACACTGGTCTGGGGATTTCTTCTTCCAGAAAGGAGGAACAGTGGGGGTTCTCAGTTCTTGGAAAACATCCTCTTCCCCCAAAGCAATGCAGATGCAAAACATATGAAGCAATGAGGCATTTGCTGTTTGGATTGGGCCACTTTGAAAGGATTTTTCCCTTTTTGCTTACTTTGTAACTTTGCAGAGGAGGTTCTCCTGTTACTGGAATTTGGATGTGTACAGAGCTCAGAGCGGCAGAGTTACAGCTTGAAAAAAGCCTCAAATCAGAGGTTTTTACACTTGGATCCTGCAGGGAAGGGGCTCGAGCAGCCAAGCTGGATGACTGCCTCTTTGCAGGATGTTTTTACTGGGAACTTTAAGACCCCACATATGAATATTTACTCAAAGGGTGCTTCCTCAGGCACAAGGCATCCCAAACTTCACAGAACTACTGCGATTCCTGAATGTAGAGAGGGAGCAGCTCTGGAGTTTTGTGCTGTGCTTTTCTTTTCGGGAAAAGTTCTCAAGTCTGGGGGGAATTTATGGTCAGAGGGTTCCAGCCCTGGACAGCAAATATTTGAGCTGGTGACTCACTTGTCTGGGAGACTGTGCTTGAATATTTTTGCTTTCACATTTCCCCTGGAGAGTCTGGAATAACCATGGCTCTCCCTGGGACACTGAGCTGGGATAAGAGTATTCAAGGATGCCACTACCTTGCCCACAAGTTTGGTTGCTGTGTCATCGTTGCCACAAGGTCAAGCTGACCTTCARCTCTTCCTTTGGAAGGAATTGATGCTGAGGATGGAAATTGTGAGGAGTTGTGCATTTTTTTAACTCTGCATGTGTTTGCTTTGCCATTGGTGATGTGAACCTCAGAGGCTCTGTGCTTATGAAAATATATGAGAATATACTGATGTAATTGAATATTCTGGGTCACCTGAATAGATGATCCCATGGTTGCTGCTCTCTGTATGCTCCCAGAAATCCAGGGACTGCGTGTGCAGTAGGGCAGTGATTTCCCAGCTGGAGCTCTGGGCTTCTCCTGCAGGTATTAAACAGCTCCACCAAATGTAAAAACAACTCTTGTCCTAAAGCAATCAGAGCCAAACAGGACGTGGCAGCATCTTTAGCATGATTTGTCTTAAGAGTTGTTCCCATGGAAACAAGGTCTCCATCTCTACACTCCTGAAAGACTGATCCATACTAAGATGTGAGGGAAATTCTCATACTTTTGGATGTCAGGGTTTGTAGTTTGCCCTGAATCCTTTGCCTATGCAAAAACAGTGCCATATAAATTGATTTTAGGCAGTCCTGTGTCCGTGGAAGTGCAATTCCAGATCTGGAATCGCTTGCATGTGAACGGCAGGTTAGAAATGACCAACTCCTGTGTGTGTGAGAGGCAGAGATGTGGGCAGCAGCTCCAAAGCTCCTCAAAGAGACTGCTCAAAATCTCTTTTATTGTTCACCTTTTTGGTTTTAGCACAATGAAGAACCACGAATCTGGAAAGAGAGCTGTCATCTGTTGGGATCTGGGGTTCAATGTTCAGGTCACATGGATACAAAGCTCTATTTCTTCTGTGTGTATAAATTAATCTAAACAGGAAAACTCACTTGAACCCAGATTTATAATGCATGTGTAGAGTGGTCAGTTTAGTAACCAGAACAGCGTGCATCATTCCAGTCAAAATGTCAGTAAACGAGCCTGGTATATGCATTTACCCTAAACACAGAAGAAAATCTGAAGCTATAGGGTGACGTTAAAAAAAACAAGCCAACAGCCTCTCGCCAGTGAATCAGCAGATGCCTGGCTCCAGGACAATGGCTGGATGTACCCAGTGATTTATTGTAGCAGGGATGCTGCCCACAGAGGAGAACTCATTGTGCTCGGAAATAATGGGTTTGTCTCTGGGAGCCAGCAGAACCCTGYCATCTGTCAGCCAGCGTCAAAGGAAGAAAGCTCAGCACTGAAATCTCTTCTTGGAGCAGCCTGGCTGCCAGCTGKGTGTGGTGGAAGCAAGTCCTGGTGGGTGCACATCTGAAACGGTTTAGAAACGGGAAAACCACGAAGTTTAGGAGCTGTTTCAAAACTCTTCTCTCGCCCTCCCTTCMGAGAGGAGCATCTTTGGGACACTCTTGGAATGAAAACCATCCGTGCTGTGCTGCAGGGAAGGCGCACGGTGGCTCCTGCCCTGGGTTTCTGCAGTCACTGCAGAGAGGAGCAGGGAAGAAGGTGAAGCTGCCTTACCTCGGTCTGGTGCAGGAGCTTTTCCAGCTGCAGAGGTGCCTCGTGCAGTGTCTGGGGTGGGATTGAACTGTTTGTGTTTCCTGGCGGCCGGAAATAAACGCTTTGCTGGTGTTACCAGCGCTGATCCCTTTCCAGGCTCTCCCCAGGAATGGTCTGGCAAAGAGCTGTGCCCAAACCTCCCTCTCTCCCCCTCACTCACTCACTCACGGGTGGCGTCCAATGCCCGATGAATTCATGCTCTGCTCCGACACTTCTCAGGGGTTTAACCCTTTCAAATCACTTGATTTTCTGTCTAGRCTGGAAAATAGTTTGTGTATCACGAGCAGTGCTGCCTTCAAGAGGACGAGGCGATTTCCTGACTTGGTAGAATTTGGAGAGGTCTCTTCTATTGCAGTAATCAGTTCTTAGGGAAGTTCTCATTTTCCATGAAGTGCTTTGCTTTTTTTCCCAAGAGATTTTTCAAGACTTCTGGAATGCAGTTTCTCGTTTTCACATTTAATTTCAGTACAGTGATGAGTGTTGCAATCACATTCTTAATGACACAACACTTCAAAATTACATGCACATGACTTGAAAGGAACATTTTTGCATTGCTTTGCTGTAGAGGAAGACAGATTCCAAAAAAACTTAAGACACTTTACCTTAAATTATTTTCAGTTCCAGAGCACATGCAAGTTTCAGCTGTTCMATTAAATGTACTGCTTTTAAAAATGACAGGAGAGAGTTCCTGTTTCCAAGGAAAGCTGTTCAGACCAGTGGAAAAATTTGGAGTATATAACCCAATCCTGCATTTAAACCCCATGCACGTGTTATTTAATGCAACACAGAAGTCCAAACCATAAAATCCTCTTAAATAAATTATTACACTTGGTTTCAGCAACACCRCTAAGCCCTGGATTATCAAAATGCTTATAAATATGCTTAACTTTCAGGAAACTTCCCATTTTCACCCAGCCCTTACCTTCTCCTTGCATTCCCACTGGCAGTTAGGAGGCTGTGGTGGAAGTCAGGAGCTTGGCATCCTTCAGCCTGAGAGTGTATTGAACTTCTGCATCCTGAGTTGGAGTGTGGAAGGTGCTTGTGGCAGGAGCAGGAGCTCCACAGCAGGAGGAGGCAGAAAGCCTGGTCAGTTCTTTCATGTTGTAGCTGCTGGAGGTGCCTTAAATCCCAAAATCCTGGGATTACTGGGGTTGGAAGGGCCCTCTGGGGATCATCCAGTCCAACCCCCTGCCAAGGCAGGGTCATCTGGAGCAGGTGACACAGGAATGTGTCCAGGTGGGTTTGGGATATCCCCAGAGAGGGARACCCCACGCCCTCCCTGGGCAGCTGCTCCAGTGCTCTGCCACCTTCCTTGGAAGTTCTTCCTCGAGTTGAGGTGGAACTTGTGTTTTAGTCCATGGCCATTACTCCTCAAATTCAGGATTGGGAATGGGTGCTGGCSCTGCAGGTGCAGAGAGGTGCCCGGGTGCCCCCAGAGGAGGGTTTGGATTCCGGGTGCGCCTCCGTGGTTGGAGTTTCCCGTTAGGGACAGTGGTTCCCTCTTGGCAGTGGCCAACTCTGTGCAGCACAGGGAGGGTTCCTTGCACAGCAAAGCCCCTGGGGCCGAACCAGGCGGGGCTGGGCCTGTCCCAGGTATCTGAATGTCTTTATTAGTTCTTTCCTTGCCATTGTCAGCCGGGCAAACCCGGAGCCTGCCCTGGGGGCTGCATCCCGTGGGATGCCCGGGAGGCTTCCCTGTTCCTGCTGAGGGTCTGTGCCAGGGGCAGAGGTGCAAACACGAGTGGGTGTGAGGCACAGAGCGGGGGGGGACCTGCAGCAGCAGCCCTGGCTGGGGCCAGCGGCTCAGACAATCTGCAGCTCTGTTACAACAATGTCAAATGTACAAATAATGTCACCTTCAAAGCGCTGCGTACCCGGAACTAAGAGGTACTGACAAGCATCTGAAAGAGAGAATTATCCCCATTTTACAGATGAAAGGGAGTCACACAGAGAATCAAAGTCAAGATTAGATTAATAGACATTGATGCCAGGGGAGCTATTATGTCTTGTCTGGCATCTGGCAGAACAGAGCGGAGAATTTCACACAGATTGCTCCATTAAATCTCTAATCTCTGTTTGGGCTTAGGAAAAGACCTCCAGAGCTGACACAAAGACACTGCACCATCTTCAAGTAAGTTGCTTGTGGGRCACCGTTGGTAGTTCACATCCTATCCCAGTAGGAGTTCATTTAACTTCCTGCTGCCTCAGCTAATTTTGTTTSAGTAATATTTTTAAGACTCCCCCCATATCACCTAAAATCTCCTTTGCATTTGTGCTCCCTAGAGATAATTATTGAGTTGATACTTCTCATGGGGGGGGACAAGAGGCAAAAGGATGTTRGACTGGGAAAAGTTTAATCTTGATAAAAGAATTATTTTTTTTTCCAGTGAGAATAATCMATCACTGGCACAGCCTCCCCAGGGACATGACAGGGGCTCCATCACTGGAATTTTACAAGATTTCCCAGACTGGGCAGGGTGCTGGATAATCTCATCKAGGATCCCTTTCCCATGAGAGGTTGGTTCACATGACCTTTTGAGATCCCTTCCAACCTRGGCTGTTCTATGATTCTATGAACAAGGTTTTGTAGACAGGGATTGGCTTAACTTTGTGCTTAAAAGTTGTGTTGAATCAGGTCTGGGAGACCAAATCCAGCACCAGTTAGAGTCAATTTTCCCAGTTTCCCTGCCGAGAAGTGATTTGGATCTTTTTAAATGACACAGTCTATTCTGAGCTGTCAGTTCCGTGGCATTTTCCTCCACATCTCTGCTTGATGTGTGATTATATTGCAGTTCATCAGGCAGGTTTATTAGGAGGCTTAATTGGATTGCATTAGCTGGCATTTAAAGCATCCAAACCAGTTGAGAATGCAATCAATTAAAACATCCAAACACATTAATGGTGTAGACACAGGGCAATTTATGTAGATGGCTAATTACCTGTTTACTTCAGGAAGGAGACCAAGAATGGACAAATGGTGCACGAGAAGAAAAGGAACAACACTGCAAAAATACTGCTGGCAAGGCTGCAAAAATTAGAAAATGGCAAGGTATAATTGTGTCTATTGTTAAACTCCACAGTGAAAGAACAAACCCCACACCGTGACAGGCGCTCAGAGGTGTTCCTAATAATTGAAGATTTGAATGTGACTTCCAGAGAACAGATTGAGCACATTCCCCGTGCTCGAATGTCTTGTAATGGCACGTCTGAGGTTTCTAAACAATCACGAAGCTGTCTGAGATGGTCATTTCAAGTGGGGAAACACTGATCCCTGTCACTTTTCCATTTCATCCACTACTGATCCGGATCCGGGGCTGGGGCTCTGTTGTGGCTCCAGGTCCCTCACTCTGGGTCACCCCCACGAAGTGTTTGGTGTGTGCAGCACCGACCTGGGGATGGGAGTACAACTGAGAGGGGCAGAACAAAATGCCAGCCGGGACTGGAATGGAATCATTTACATCCTCCTGYGCTTCCTGCTCCCTCCTACACCCCCCCCAGTTTTACAGCTGAATTCTCTCATTTACTGATGCAGTGCAGGAATGAGATGTGCAAACTGATTATCAGATACTGCTCTTAATTTCCTTTACAGTCCACGGGGGAATTCTGATTCTCGTTTATTCTCTGCAGCTCCTGACTTTTTGGAATTGTGTAGGGAACACACAAACACATCAATGATGGAGTTGGGTGGTGACACACCTAAAGCCACAGCTGAGCTGGCAGGTTTGGCATTCCCCTGGGACAAGTCCCCAGTGGCTCTCAGGGACACAGAGGAGCCTTGCCAAGGTCTCCAGGAGGTCCTGGCCATGCATCGTGGGCCCAAGATAAACTTTGGAAGTGAAGTTAATTGAAAACTAACTGTTCACACATCTTAGAGGTGTAGGCTCCACACCTGTATTGAGGTGTGGGACCCCAGGGTTGGTGGCACCAGGCTGTGACATCAGGCAGGGCCAGGACAGAGGCTGTTTTCTCACTTCCTCACTTTTCTCAATTGCTGGTTCATTAGTGAGGAACTAAAATTAGCRTCACTGTGATCGTGAGTGTTTTCCRCTCTCTGCTGGCATATCTTTGGGACTGGCTCATGTTCTCCAACCTTCCATTTGGGGTGGAAATTCGTTCCCCACCCATCCTCAAACATCCCCAACTGCCGAGAGCCACAACCAGCAATATCAGCTCTGTCTTCTCCACCCCCAGCACTTCTGGGAGCAAACCAACCCYTGCTCCTGTGCCCGGGGTGTCAGGCTGCACTCACCTGTGGCAGGTGCAGTCTCTGCAGCATTGACAGAACAAACGAATATGGAAAAATCAATGCTGAAACCCACAGCAGGAGTAGGAGAGGGAAGAGTCTTCTGAATCCCACACCTTTGGAATGCTGTGCCTCCTAAATAATGAGTCACTTCTCTTAAGGTGCCACTGAGCAATGTCTGAGTGAGCCAACAGATCCCAGCACAGACCAGTGCGGCTGAAATAGCCAAGGCTCCAAAGGCAGGCTCCAATGGCAGTGACAACTTCATTTAACACATTAAATTCATGGCGACAGCGACTCCTCGGAGCCCTGGCAAATGGGAAACTGCAGGATGCAGCAGCAGCACAATGGTGGCACAGTTCACCTTCTGCAGGGACAGGATGGTGACAGAAATGGCTTTTAGATTAGCTGTCGTTAGAGTGAGACATCTGCCCCTGCAGCCAGGTGGAATGTCCTCACTTGGGCACACAGGAGCTCATTAAATCCCTGGGTTTGCGTGGCTCTGATCCAGGACCACGCTTCCACCACGCTCTGAAGCTGGGAAGCACAAGGACTTYGGCTGAAAGGCAGGAAGATGCATTCCCTGGAGATGTGTCAGCTTCAAAAGCAGCTGCAGAAGTTGGTTCATGTGTTTAGATTTCCTTAGTACCTGGGAGCACCTAGCTAAGTGAAATAGGAAAAATAAATGGGAGTRATGAGATCTTAAAGGAAATTAAACCTTTTGAGATCACAAAGGCTCAAAGTTTAGCTCTGTCTGAACTCTGAGGAAWAGGTTCCAGCTGAATATTTAATTGCAAACACTTTGCCATCATTTCTAAGCTGTTCTTTGCCTGCTGGACTGCAGAGCGTGAGGTCAGGAAACTTCCCTTGTCTAACCCTATTTGTGACGCAAATATTCTCACATCTCATTTTCCTTTTAGGTGCTCGGAAGGAATGTTGAATACCTCAGAGAGGCGAGACTGGCAGGGCAGTGTTTGTGTAGGAACRTTCTCAACCATGATTTCACAGTTTTCTTTCACTCTTCATTACCTGGTGATGATGTGCAATGAGGTTGTCTGTGTTATTAAGAATACTTTAAAGTAGAATACTTTAAAGGAATAAAATACTTTAAAGGAACAAAATTTATGGAGAGCRAAGAAATCGTTGGTAATGCCTCTACAGAGCTCCGAGTTGAATAAACTACAGATATTTAATCTGTAATTAATTAATGACTGAAGCTTCAAGTTGGATTACAAACAGGTATCACCTTTTATTTCACCTTTTATTAGGCCATATTTTCTTCTTGATGACATTTGTCTTGATTAATATAAATATACTTGAACTCTTCACAGTTGTGTGACATTTACAGCAGAATTCCATGAGGGAATGTCCTACAGCACGCTGCACAAGGAGCAATAGGGCTCCTTTTCTAAGGATTCAGCCATGGGCTGCTTGCTCAGAGTCAGGGATGGGTCTCAAAGGAGTGGGAAGCAGCTCCACAATCCCCATGAATTGCAGACATAGAATGAATTGAACATACAGAAATGATCACTGCAGGTTTTTTAGCCAGATTCCTCAGTCTGGAAGAAGTAGAAGCAATATCCTGTTGTAAAATGGCTTCTATCTAATCACAGAATCRTGGAATGGTTTGGGTTGGGAGGGACCTTAAAGCTCATCCAGTTCCAAGCCCCTGCCAYGGGCAGGGACACCTTCCACTATCCCAGGATGCTCCAAACCCTCTCCTAGAAATCAGCTGAAAGAGGAAGAACACAACAGAGAAATAAAGAGCAAATCAGAAGCTTGGGCACRGGCAAAGGACTTTAGTGGGCACAGAAAGAGGACAGGGAAAATAAAAAAAAAACCAATAAAAATGCTGATGAGAAGATTCAGGAGCTGCTGGGAGAAGCAGCCATTCCTCAAGGCCATGAGGAATACGCAGGCATCTCTAAAGGAATTTTTCCTCAGGATAACTCTACAACACGGGGATGCCTGTGATCCTTATTTTTAAAGAAAAATTTCTCTAGAAGCAATAAATGCATTCTACCCAGAAGAATACATTGCTTAACAAAAAGAACAGGTCCCCAAACTTCCTAAGGGCAGCCCAGAATAATGCAGGGAATGTTACCCTGGGAGACAGGACAACCAGATTGTCTTCCCAGTGCTTCCCATGACGATTGGGTGGTCTGAAAAAAGTGGAGTGTCCTGTTTTTACATAATGGAAAGACTTCAAAAAAATTCCAAAGCCCTAAACAACCACTTCTCCAAGATTCCAGGAGACACAGAGAAGTTCCTGTCTGTTGGTTACTATTTGAAGGAAAAAAGGAGCAAAATTATTTCCTTCAGCTTGCAAATGGAGCCAACAGTTGTTTAAGGATATAATTTCATGCTTGGGAAGAAACTATCCCACAGCATCTCAGTGCCAATTAGGGGGAAAAATACTCCTCAGTGTCACTGGGATTCAAATCAAAGTAACTTTTCTCGAATTTGAAGGGAAAGARGCCCAGTCCTACCTCTGCTTTTAGGGCAGAAAAAAAGGAGCAGGCAGAGAAGAAGGCAAGGTGGAAGGTGCGGGTGGTGTCATTGCTGAGGGTTGATTCCATGGCTGCTGAATGAAGTTCCACTCCGGAATGTTGCCTTTGAGACAACACCACAACAAGAAACAAAATGCTCCCTTTCCCTTTCATCCTAATCAAAGCAGGAGAGCCGTTCTCAGCATTGCTTTAATCTTTGTTTTCAGCACTAGTTTCTGTTTTTCTCCATGGTTATTTTATCGCACTCCAGAAACACTGGGAAGACTCACTTGGAGCAGTCAAAACAAAGAGAGGAGCTGCTGCTCYGGGCCCCACCTCGGGGCCTTTCTGCTTCTGGATGAGCTCAGGGCTCCCCTGGCACAGGCGAATCCCCAGGCATGTACCAGCACCACCTCTGGCGTGCCCCCAAATCCACCAGAAACCCGGAAACCAGACACCTGACAGCAGGAAGAGCCCTCCTGAGCATGCCAGGGGCTGATTCCGTGCTGTCCGGCAGGGATGAGGAGGAAGGAATGCTGCAGCCCTGGGAGCAATCACGACCTGGATGCTGCCCCCARCCTCGCACTTGTGCACTGAGCACTTCTGGAGGAGCTCTCCAGGGCTGGCTTTGGGGCTGGAACAGCCAGGAGTGTGAGGGATGGAATTCAGCAGCTCTGGCAGACACCCCTTTGGAGAGATTATCCCTGTTATCTGCCCTGGCAAACAGACAGGGGGGCTGGGAATCCAAGGGGAAGTCTGGAGTGGAGCTGCCCGTGTGTCCCGGATATCAGGGCATGACTCCCTGGATCGGATGTTTCACCTCTGCTGAGTCTCATCCTTCCCATTATTGGTTATTTTACCGTTCCCTGGGGCAGTAAAAGAGTTCCCTTGGCATTTGTGCTGCCCCACTGCCCAACACTGGTGCTGATCATTGCTAATCCACTGCATTTCCACCAGGGAGTGGCTCAGGAGAGGCCTGGAACAAAAGTGCTCCTTCACAAACACATTACAGGAGTTACTCTTGACTGGCCTGTAAAAACAAGGCCACTTGATTGAACAGTAAATGTCAAAGCTTATCAAATACTAGCAAGGAAATACATGATTATTATTCATGAGCTGCAAGTGATTTGAATGTTTTCCTTCACCAGAACTGGAACTCCTGTGTTAGAATCAGTTMAGTTTAGCCTTTCTTCACGAGGGGGAGTTTACGTAACCCACAATAATTTTAAGGAGTCCTGTATCCCAGAGTTTGCTTTTTTTCTCACAGCTCTCTTGGTCAGTTTTGTTTTGCTGCCTGAAACTTTCTCCTCCTAATTCTGCTGCTCCACGTTCAGTGTCACGACTGTTGCATGTTTATCGCGAGCTTCTAGTCTTTCTTACCTTTCTCATCTTTCCCTCCTTCTTGCAGCCTCACAAACAGACCAGAAGCAATCAGGGAGCGGAAGATCCCCAACCACAGAAATCAGTGGATGCTGCAGCTCGATGCCTCTCGCTTCAGTCTTGCTCTCAGCTTCTGGAGCTCAGCACTTTTACCAATCCTGAGCCCGTAGTCCGCGATTTTCCAGGCCTCCTCGTAACGCCGCCTTTCAAAGTGACGCTGCGCGACKTCGTGGAAGGTTTTGGTCAAGGCCTCCCTGCCGGGGCTCTCCGCGATGCTGCCCAGGGCCAGGGGCTGGTGCAGCTGCAGGGCTCGCACGTAGTGCTGCACCGCGGCCTCGTCCCGCGCCAGGGCCAGCAGCAGCCGCCCCTGGCAGCAGTGGTCCCCGGCCCGCGTCCCCGCGCTGTGGCAGCCGTGTCCCTGCAGCACCCTGGCCATGTCCCCCAGGGCTCGCCGGTGCCTCCCCAGGTRCCCCAGGCAGGCGGCCCTGCGCCGCAGGTACCTGGGGCTGCCCCTGCTGGCCACCACGGCCAGGCTCAGGTAGCCCAGAGCCTCCTCGGAGCGCTGGYCTTGGATCAGCACGGTGCCTTCGCGGGCTGCCGCCTGCGGGGACAGAGGTGCTCCGTGTTAGTCAATAAAAGGGGAAAAAATAGGAAAATATCTAGTCTGGACTGGCTATAGACMCAGACACTAAGAAATTTTAGTTACTTTGTCAAATGTTGAAATTGCATCTATTTGGACAACTAATAATTGGTGTATTTTTGCATATATGTAAGACTATACGTAAGATATAAAACTCTTGGACCACTGGGTACTCACTGTTACCTCAGAAGTGTCTGAGCTCCTCTTCTTTGTTTCTGCAAGTTTGGCTAAAATTTTGCCAGAATCCTCTGAATTCATTTACATTCCTTAGGAAATGATGAACAAAAAACTGCCTGGACCAACCTSGCCTGGTGCTGCCCCACAGATGCATGTGCTGATAATGAAGGGTTTGGTCTCTACTGAAGCTTACCCAAGGTGTAGGAAAAAAAAGGCSAACTGGTGGCTTTGCTAATTGTTAATCTCAAGTGCAAGCGAAYTCTCTGCCCTCATCCGAAGGGAAAAACAACAACAAGAAAATCAAGAAGGCAGAAAGAGCCACATAATTTTTAGGTTCATGGAGGTCAATAAAGAAAACTCCATTAT
Source organism: Amblyornis subalaris (assembly GCA_018881555.1). Classification (NCBI taxonomy): domain Eukaryota; kingdom Metazoa; phylum Chordata; class Aves; order Passeriformes; family Ptilonorhynchidae; genus Amblyornis; species Amblyornis subalaris. The sequence continues at coordinate 1,413,335 of JACAXG010000099.1, forward strand.
AACTCTTTGCCTCAAATGGATTTCTCATTATTTCCCTTTATTGGTAATAAATAGAGCTTTTAACATGCTGCAGCAGAGTGAATATTCAAGTTATAAACAAGGCTGCCATCAGCAGCTGAGGGCTTACAAAGGGCTGAGCCAGACAAGCTGAGACTTCCAGCAAAGGATAAATRTTCCCATGACCCTCATTTCGTGGGATAACCCTTGCTTTTGGATGCTCGTGGCTCCCCAGAATTCAGTAGCCCAGCCACTGTCTCGGTAGCCACACTCGACAGCCAGATCAGGTCCTCCAGTCTCTTTGTGTGCCCTTTTATTTTGTCTGGCTGAGATTAGAATTGATTGCTGTCTGACAGGGCTGGGGAGAACAGGCTCTGCAGGAGAGGGATCAATACTGCAGGGCGAGCCYCAGCACCTCAGCCGAGAGCAGTGGCACGAAATAACTCAGCCTCTCCCAATGCTTTATGAGGAATTCTGCCCCAGTTAYTTTGTTGTAATACATATAATGTATACATTTTGCTATTTTGTTTTATATAGTCATATTTATTAAAGAGTCTCTCAGCTCTCACACACAGAAATAGCAATAGGACCTCTCCCCAAACCGTGTCCACCCCTGGCTTTAGTAACTCTGGCCATARATTTCCAGGCAGCCTCTCCAAACCCATCTCAGCCATCTGTGTGTACATTTAGAGAGCAGCACATTTGGTTTATCCTTTGAAATGTTTTTAAGACAACCACTCAATGCAAGTGTTCCCTCAGAGGCAGGATTTTAACGAGGGATCAAGGTGGAACTGCCGCTGCGTGCGGAGCATCCTGGCAAGAGAAGCTGTTTTGTTCCCCTAGAAATTCCAGAGTTCTAGATCACATTGTTCCGAGGAATGCGGCGCAGCTCCTCACAGTACCTTGTGTTCGTGTAGTTAAATTGTCATTTTCAGCCCTTAAGGTGCATTTGTTGTCTCAGTGGCAGAAGAAAACACAATTTCTGTTGTTGTGCTGAATGACTGATGTGATGCTGAAGGYTTCACTGCTCTAACCTGGAGCATTTTGGGTCACTGAAGCAAGGGCAATATTGCATTTATTCACTGAGCCACTGCTTTGACTTCTTCACATGCCCAAATCAAGCCATGAGATTCTGCATTTCCTGCCAGAAAAGGAGGAAAAGGCTCATCTGAAAATAAAGGATTTTCTTTCATCCTTACTGATGGAGTAAGGTTGGGCAGCTGGGTTCCCTTTTGGCTCTGCCTCACTTAAGGGACCTGAGCTGGGATATTTTTGGTGTGTAACAGAGAAGGACTAACCAGCAACTTGCACATTATCTCCTAACAAAGACAAAGATGAGAACCAGGCTTGTGGAAAGAAGGTCTAGGAAGCCAGAAGGGCATTGCACAGCTGAGTTCAGCTGCTCTCTGCATGTGGCCTTGGAGAAGGATTTTTGTCACTGCACTCCTTGCAGGTGACCTGGGATGCAAGGAAAAGGCTGTGGAGTCCATTCCAGGGGAACTCGAGTCCAACTTGTCAGTAAAGATTTGATTTTGGCTTCCAGACTGAAATAATCCTGGTGCCACCTGGAAAGGGCCATAAATAGATTCCTGGATTCCTGGATTCCTGGATTTTTCAATCTGTTTACCTCACTGAGTGATAAAGGACTGAAAACACAAATATTTTTGTGGCATTTTTGGTTCCAGTCCCCAGAGACCAATCAATCTTATGATGTGACCAAGGTTCAATTCCTTAGGAAGAAAAAGAGTGAGGAGTTTACTGGATATGGAATTAYGGCCAAGGGTTAGTCCCTGAGCAGTAAATCCCAGCAGATGGACTGATAAGCTCCRAGCTTTGGGGGAGGGTTGGATGTTTTMAGAACAGTTTGGAGCAGCTCCTTCCTTCTCCACCTGCACGTGGCAAGAAGGGCATGTGGAATGGCAACTTCACCTAATTCTGGCACCGACCATGTAGTTTTGGAGACCCTTTTTGTAGGAGTCTRGATATCCACAGGAGCTGCAGCCCTGAGGGGTTGGGAATCAGTCGTGCATTTACCCCCTGACTTAGGAAASCCAAGGGTTGAAGCTGCACTAGCAGCAAGCAAACTCCCTTCCTCTGACCTTTTGCAGCTTAATAAATCTTTCAGATTCCTATTCCCATGTGGCTCTCCCAGTTGTTTACAAATTTCTCAGCATGGGACCCCTTCGACTATAAATAATGGSAGAATTTTATTGCTTTGTTTTCCATGAAAAAAACGAGTACATCMAGGAGCTCTCTCCTTCCTCCACCCTTTCCTATTCAGCTTATGCAGAAGTATTTTTAGCACTTCAGACCTGACTCCAGGATAATGATGACACGTTTTTAAAATGCCTRTAATGTCCAAACACTCAAAAAATGATGTGGCAGAAATGCTTCTGTGCTGGAGTGCTGGCACTGAGGGCTGGCTGTGAACCACCCACCTCTCCTTTTCCTACCTGGGCAATGGAGGTAACAGAACAAACTCCCTCTCCCAGGTCAGGAGCGACAGCAAAGCCAGGCCATCACTGGGAATTTTGGCACTAATTCTGTCTGTAAGCTTTTGTTTTCCTTGCTCTCACTGAGATCTTCCTTTCACACACAAACTGGAATAACCTTGCCGGCAAAAGGAAGTGCTCCTGGGAAATCCTTTGAGGCACTGGGCAGGTGGACAAGCCAATTCCTTCCCCACCCCAGGGAGCACACACTTATCCYCTGGTCACAAAATGCATCTAAAAAAACCCCAGGTGCTCGAGTTCAAACATTTACCCAGTTGAACAAAAGCACAGGATGAAAGAGARCAATGTTTTCTTTCCAAACTTCCAACACTGGTATCGAGCTCCAGGTTTGGAATCAGCCTGGTCACACCTCTTCTCTCAAGCACAGAAAGCTCTCAYGACAAATAAGCCACAGGGAGGGGTTTTATTCCAGACCCTGATCCACASCTGCCAAAAGGACACAGAAATGAGTTCCTCTCCCACTTTAAAGGCTTCACTCTCCTGTGGCACCAGTGGGTTCTGACAAATCAGTGCAGTACAAGCAATACAAATTTAGTCTGGTTTTTTCTTTCCTTCTCATTTTTCTTTTCCTATTGACAGCTAAGGAACATCCCTCCTGTGTTTCCTCGGGAAGCAGCATGGATGGACTGGGCTGTGAGACTTCCCCACAGGAGGAGTGATGTGGCAGCAGGGGAAATTCAGCTTTAAATGTGTCTTCATTTACAGACCCCTCCTCAGGCCCTCCCTGCTCGCAGTCTCAGTTGTACCTTTATCAGCTTTCTAAAGTGGAAGATTGCAAATTGCCTCTGAAATCTTCCAACTCTTCCCCCTAAGACTGAACTTTTCCCATTATTYAGAAGAGAGGGGCTCTTTTCTCTGTAATGGGGCATGTCTGGGGACTGGTAAATTAATACTTGTTTACTTATATCCTCCTGCTGTTTTGTTAAAATACATTCCAAGTGCTCCTCTTGCTGCATTAGGGATATCAGCATGTTGTTTGTTTGATAACCTGGGAGAGAGCATAACAATATAGCTTCTCACCAGGGTGCACACCAGCAGCAAATTGAATAAAAGGAAGCACACTGATTCTCAGAACACAGAGCTTCTGGGTAATCAGAATTGCAGATGCTTGACTGAGTGTTAAAACTCCTCACCATCAATCTGACCTTCTCCTGTCTTCTTATTGCAGATACTTTCTCGGAGTTGGGTGTACTTCGGGGGAGAAACTTGAAAAAATTAAATACTTGGGGGGACCAGAGCAATGTGATGTTGTWGTGTCAAACAGTTTTAGCTAAGAAAACCAACCTCAAAGGTTATTCCTTTTATAAAAATGTGAACATATTTAAAATTCTGAAGGTTGCACAAAAGAGCAAAAAAGATGGGAGCACTYAATGTCACTGAATTGAAACCTTCAGTTTCATTTCACCAAGAAAATGAGCAAAACATGAATTGCCCTTCCCCASGAGCCACCCATGAGCACCCTGTACCCCTCAGAGTGCAACACCAGCAGTGATCTTGTTAAATTTCTGCCTCCTGCCCCTCACATTCCCTGAATTTCAGTGTGGGGATCAGCAGRTCTTGTGCCAGGGAGACCAGCAAGGAATTCCCACAAATGTTCAGACGTGGCAAGGATGGATCATTAGAGACTGAAGCAAGGTCACTGCAATGAGTTTGGCTCCAGCTCCCTGCTCTGGCTGGAGGAAGAAGCCAATTTGTTCCGTGTCCATGTGATAAACCTYTTCCCACACACTTCCCAGGGCCAGGCAGGGGAAAATCCCTGCAAGCCCACTTGTGYTTCCCAGTTCTTTCCCCGCTGAATCCACTGATGTGGGATCAATAAAAGGGCTGTACCTGAGCGAGCTGCTGTTGTTGCTTGGTATCTACGAAGTTGAGGAGAAATTCCAGGTCCTTTTCATCCCTCCTGGCCAGGGCGCTGAGCGGGGCGGCCGCCCCTGCCACGCTCCTGCCCCGCAGCTGCAGCACTGCCAGGCGAGCCCCGGCCGAGTCCTCAGCAGGATGGTGGCCAAAGGCTTCCTGCAGGTGCTCGAGGGCCTCTTGGTGCCTTCCTGTTGGGGAACASCAGCACAAGCTGCATAACCCACTCCACGTGGAGAAAGACACCGGGAAACCTCAGCAAAGCAGCAGTTAGGCAGCCAGTCCACGTCTAAAGGGGTTAATTACTTCATACCCATTCCCAAAAGGTCCCAAACTTCTCCTGAGAAGCACTATCCAGCACCACCCAGCACTGTCCAGCACCATCCAGCACCACCCAGCACTGTCCAGCACCATCCAGCCCTATCCAGGAACGCACTTGCCATTTAACATTCCTTTCCTGTCCATCACTGCTCATTCCCTGAGCCTGTCCAGCTGTGCAAAGGGACTGGAACTCACCGCTGGCCATCAGAACATCTGTGTAGAAGATGTGGTACTGAGCAGCCTTGCAGATTTCAGTCAGTGCTTTTGCAATCGTGAGAAGATCCCCGAGGGTTTCCTCTCTTGGAAGGTCTTTGGTGGCCACGAGCTCGGCGAGCGTGGCCCGGCCGTGCTGCAGGAGCCACCCGCTGAGCAACCCTTGGGCTTCAGGCTTCAAGGACAGGATTGCTGGGATCACTGCCCCTGCCTCCCCCTTCAGTGCTGAGATCAGATCTTGCACTGCCTCCTGTGGAAAAAGGAACGCCAAGAAATGAAATGGAAGCARTAATTAAGTATTGATCATTTGTTCTTTCAGGTGCTTCCAATTCTCTGCTGTCCCTCTTTGCTCTTCCCTGTCCTTGTGCTGCGTCTCTTSCATTTGCAAACTTGACAGAAGATCATAAAGGTTTGAATGACTATTTGCAAAGTGCTTTAAACTCCTTGGGTTATCAYGGAAAATCATGACTAAGGCTTAGTCTTCCTCTCTCTAGGCTTGGGGAAGCAAATCAGTAATGGCAGGTGGGCTGTTTATACACCCAGCCAAACCCAGAGCCTTTCAGTGCCCAGATTCTGTGAGAAACTCCTCATTCCAGTGAGTCCATGACTGATTCTGGGATACCTCACACTCATACGGTTTAATACCCCCCAAAAAATCAGCAACTCCCCACATGGACAGTACCTTCTGCTGCCTCAGAGCGAGGTGAACGAACCCTCGGCCACTCAGGGCCTGCACATTCCTGGGGTCTTCCTTCAGGACGGTGTTGAAATCAAAAATAGCAGTTTTCATCTGCCCAAGGCGCCCGTAACACCRCGCCCTGGTGAGAAGGCAATCCTCSGCATAGCCACCTGGAGCACAGGGATGCAGCCATGGTTACTGCAAGGATACTCACAGGAAACTATAAAAATACTCCACTTGGCCTGARGACACCTGATGGAGCACAATGAGAGAGTGCTTAAGTGGAAGTTTCCTTTATTTTTGTTGCAAGTGGAATTCCTACCTCGTACTGTCAGTAACAAGTTGAAAGGCAAGAAGGATCTGTGTCAGGTTAGAGTAGGAACAGCACAAGGAGAGGAGAGAGCTCCAGGAGGGAGCTCTGTGACCATGTCAGGGTGGAGGCACGAAGCCGTTTGGCTGTTTTAATAAACTGGAGTCASAATCATGGAATAGTTTGGGTTGGAMGGGACCTTAAAGGGTCCCCAACCCCCTGCCACGGGCAGGGAGGGTACACATTGTTTCRGATGAATGAGTAATCCAGATGGGACTGAYGAATTCCCTGCCAGAATTAATATGCACTGGGATTTGTGATACTGAGCTTCTTTTTCTTCTCTGCTTTCACACAAGTGCTGCCCAAATAAACACACAGAGTTGTCAGTGAAAATCCTGGTCCCTCCACTCCCTGGCTGCAGAGCATCTCTCTCCCTGCCATCCCCGTGCCCTTCCTTCCAAGGCAATTTCGATAAGGATCTTAATATGCCCAGGGTTGCAATCAATAACTGTGGCATCCAATASTGGATGATAAATCATCAGTGCCACTGGAAATATGTTTTCATAGGGAGGTCAGCAAATGCAGCTGCCTGCAGGGATGAGCCAGCAGACAGGCTCCAAGCAATTCTTCTRCAGTAATGAGGCTTTTTCTCCCTCCTGATTTGCTCCAAAACTTCTGTACCAAAGGTTATTATCACTCTGGAGCTCTACCAGTTGGCTCCTCCAAAGACAATATCTATTTCTTAACAAGCATCTGTTCCAGCAGGTGGGGAGCTGATAAGCTGGAATGCACGGGCTGTGAAATGGAACCATCTCCAAGCAATTAAGAGGGCTTTTATTCCATTTTCATGAGCCAGTCTCTCTTCTCCTCAGTGCTGCTGTCATAACATTTGCTCAGAGTGAAAGGCAGATTTCCATACAAACATGGTTTTACTTGGAACATGCCAGAAACATTTCCATGTCAGCCTGGTCCCTCTCCTTAGRAAAAGCTGGGATAGTGAAATGTGTAAGGGGCTGGAGCTGCACAGGCTGGGTTTTCTGGCAGGKGAAGGAAAGGGGCTGATGTCCCTGTAGAACTGAGCTGAACCCATTTCAAGGAGTTAACAATTTATTTACTTATGGTTTAATTACATCTCTTCATGGCCCAGACGAATCTGTTGTTTCAGTTCCTCTCACCAGGGAGGTGACGGAGCAGAACCGGCTGGACATCCTGGCCATCCTGTCCCACCCACTGCTCTGCTTTCCCTCAGGAGCAGATCCCCAGGGCCGTGCTGGTGTCCTACCTGCAGCAAGGATGGCAAAGGACAGGAGGGCAATGGCCTCTCTGACAGCAGCAGCCTCCTGCTTGCCCTGCAGGATGGCCAGGGCTCGCCAGCGGCAGTGGCTCTGCAGCAGCCTTCGGTCCTCGTCCTGGAAGATGTCCAGGATGGGCAGCAGGCAGGAGGTGTCTCCAGTTCTGATGACTCTTTTTAGCAGCTTAACGATGGAAGAGAAAGAGGCAGCAGAGAAAGGCTGGCGTGAGATGGGAAGTTGTGTTCATCCGGTGAGACCACAGTGCCCTTCCCTCCTTTCCCTGGGGCTTCAGCCAGCCAAGGAGCACAAATCCCCCTTATTTAACTCCCCAGCTGGCCCTGGTGTGGATGCACGTTGGAGAAAACAGGAATTCTGATCTTTCCTCACCACCYCTGCAGCTGTGGAAATAATTCTGGGCAAATACCTGGGGCCGCCTGGTTTGCTTTGGGCAGCAGCTGCTCCGCATTGGCAGTGGAGTGTTTTTGTAAGTACAGGATGGTTGCCCAAAAAAGAGAATGTTTCTGTGGAACAGAAGGATTCCAGTGACCCCCTTTGACTGTAAAATCAAAACCATTGAATTAATGGAAAATCAGGGAAGTGCTGTGCCTTTTTTTTGGTAGTGTTATTGGGAATCTGGGAAAAGCATRGGTTCAAATCCACAAACTGCTGTCCTCCTGGAAGAGAATCTTGCCCGATTTATGGGACCTTTGTCTCAAACAAGCACTTTTTTACTACATTTCCTATGGAAATGAATCAAAAGCTGTTTTTTACAATAAAGCAAAGGTGCTTAGCAGGATATTCAAATTTGGGTATTCAAATCTGAGCCAGAGAAGCCAGGACAAGAACAAAGTTATCCTGTTGCACCAGACACATCCCTTGTACTTAAGACTTTCTCTATTTTATTAATAGATAGAAGTGATTGGCATCTGACAGGCAGGTGGGATAAAAACATTTTGAAGAGAAATTTTCAGTGACATTTCTGTTCCATGTAGAACTTGCAGCAGAAGCTGCAGATGGAAATCCAACTTCCAAGGGCAACATGTGGACTCTAATAAAGCCACACCCTTCATTAACAGCCTTCCCAAAGGCAGCAAATTAGAGCAAACTTTTATTTTTCACAGGGAGTAGCGAAGTGGTGACAGTAAAACCTTTCTCTTTATGGGTTAGCAGAATTTATGTGGCATTTTAAAAAAATACAATAGTTCCCTCTGATGGCAGAGCCTGGGAATTCAGCTTTGTAATCCTGGATGGGAGAACCAACTTGCTGGAATGGCTTTCAGTGCTTCARGCACAAATCATCAGCATTAGAGAAAGAAAACTGCAGACTGACACTGGAGCTTCTGGGTTTGTGTCTTTCCCTGCCCTCCTCTCCAATGTTTCATTGGGATAATCAGGGAAGTAGCCCTTGTGCCTTTTTTTCTCTAAGGGAACATTCCCAATCCCACAGTCTTGTCCCCRGGGACAGGATGCTCTGCCTGGTTAAAGTCTCTGCTGAGAAATGCCATTAAAAACCACRTGAGGAATGAGCTGGATTTAGCTGAGAGTCCTTGTGTGGCCTGTGGACACGAATTCCTGTGATTCTATGATTTTATGGCATTATCGGCCCTGTATTTACATCTTAAAAGTTCTGCTGGACCTGAACTACCCAAACCTCCCGGGGGCTCCACGTTTCTCTGTGTCAACAGCTCTGCCTGTTGCTATCCAGGCATCTTCTAACAGCAAAGTTTAGTTATAAAGGGTGAATGCACCCCGACCACTGAGCACGAGGAYTAATCTGTAATTTCACTGCGGCCTGGGACAAATCTGACAAATGCAGCAGTTGAGGAGGGAATGACCCTGAGGATGAGGCTCTGCAGGTGCTCCTTACCTGGTTGCCATCGTACACAGAGCCTCTCTTCAGCTGCAGCAGGGCCAGCCTGGCCAGCACGGGGGCCCTGTGGGGGTTTCTGGACAGGGCCAGCGAGAGCAGCCTGTGGGCTTCTTCCCCACGGCCCATCTGGTACAGGGCATCCGCACAGAGGATCTGGGATGCYTCGTCGGAGCTGTCCAGCTCCACAAGGAGAGAAGCCAGCTGGAAAACCCCAGGGGCATCTCTGCAGGGGAAAAAAACCAACAAAACAAAACACCTTCAAGGTTAGGAATGCGCACAGCCCTGCTTCTCTTTTCTGAAAAGCAGCTGAGCCGCCTCCTGGTACCTCTTCTTCTGGAGCATCCTCTGTCCTTCCTCTTGCAGGACCTTTAGCAGCAGCCCCCTCTGGTTCCAGGGCACGTAGGACTTGATGGTGAAGATGGTTTCCTCCAGCTTTAACTGGCAAGCTGTGATGTAATCCAGGGCTGCCAAGTAGTGGCTGCCGCCAGAGATCCGGATAAGCCCYCGCCCACACAAGGCTTTGACGCAGCTGCTGGGGTGTGGGGAGCCGTGCTCCATGACCCTCTGGAAGTCCTGCAGGGCTCGGGGGTGGTCCCGGGCGTGCAGGGAGCAGAAGCCGCGCAGAGCCAGGAGGGTGTTGTGGTAGGTGCTCTGCTCTGCCGCCAGCAGCTGCTCGCAGAGGCCTAGGGCAGCGCTGGGGTGTCCCTGCAGCAGGTGACACTCGGCCAGCCGGACACGGAGCTCGCGCCCGCGCCCCGGGGAGAGGTGCAGGAGGAGCTGGAGGCTCTGGACGACGGGAAGGAGCAGCTCGGCCCCAGCACTGCCCCTGAGCTCAGCCCGGGCGCGCACGGCCTCCCTGTAGGCTGCAAACATCCCCTCCAGGGCAGCTCTGGCCTGCTCCTCCACCTTCTCCGCATCAAGGGGCGAGAAAAGCTCTTCAAGGTGTCTCGCTGCCCGGGCAGGGTCTGCTGCAAAGGCCTCTGCTAAATCCCGCACCATTTCCCGCGTGCACCCGCCCAGGAAGAAATACCCGGCAGCCCGTTCCAGGAGCAGAGCCAAACCCTCCTCGCCCCTGGGATTCTCGGCCGAGGAGCCCTCGAGGGCCTCGGTGCAAACCTGCACACACTCGCGGAATTTGCCTGTTTTTAGGAGGAGAGCTGCCCGCACCCTGCACGCGYGGGCGTCCCCCGGAGCCACCGCGGCCAGGAAGCCGCAGCAGCTGCCCAGCCACTGCTCCCGGGAAYTGCAGCCTGGGCCGTCCTCCGGGCACGTGGAGAGATAACCGGAGAAGGCCTGGATGACCTGGGGCAGGTGCTCCCTTTGCCTGCTGTGCACAAAGGCCACCGCCTCAGCCTGGTGCAGCTCGAAGGCTTGGACATAATCCACGACTCCCTTCCCGGCCTGYGTCCCCGAGAGCACCCGCGCCAGCGCCCTCAGCAGCAGCAGCTCCATGGAATCCCCCGGATCGGCCTCCAGCAGGAGGYTGCACCTCCTCACCACCTCCTCCGAGCACCCTCGCCGGAGCAGGGCCTCCAGCTCGTACACCGAGGACACCACGTTGTTGGGAATTAGGGCGGAGAGGAAAACCGCAGCTATTCCCACGCTGAGGGACACCACGGCCAGGTTCTTGCTCTGGATCTTGGGAATCTGGCCCTTGCCTCTGCACCAGGCCTCCAGCGTGGCTACAGCTCGCTCCCGGAGCCCGTGGTCCATGGAATTCACTCTCTGCACGGCCGTGGGGCCACAGCAGCTGAAGGCAGCCAGGTAGAAAGCAGTGGCTGCTGGAAAATCCTGCTGGGAGAGGCGCTCGTCCCCTTCCCCGCAGAGCAGGGCAGCGAGGTCCTCGGGGGCCATTTCCTGGGCCTGTGCCTTYGCCAAGACGCATCACGGGCGGGACRCGGCTGGGGCCTGTCAAACAGGAGTGAGGGGCTGTGGAGAGGGCTTTTAGCAGAMAATCGGCTGTGAGGGGCTGCAGAACAGGGTTTTAACAGAAAATCATCCGTGAGGGGCTGTGGAGCACAAGCTGAACAGAAAATCATCAGTGAGGGGCTGTGGAGCAGAGTTTTATCAGAAAATTGGCAATGAGGGGCTGTGGAACACAGGTTTAACAGAAAACCATCAATGAGGGGCTGTGAAGCACAAGTTTAACAGAAAATCATCCACGAGGGGCTGTGAAGCACAAGTTTAACAGAAAATCAGCAATGAGGGGCTGTGGAGCACGAATTTTTCTACTTAGGGGGCAGCTTTACAGATGACAGACGTAAGCAAGCCCAGGCCCTGTGAAAAGCCAGGGCTTGGTCACTGACAGGTTTCTTGGGGAGTAAAGGCATGAGGAGAAAMACCTCAGGGGTTCTCAGTCCCCAGGCAGGTGACATTGGCAGGAAAGCACCCCCGTGCCCTGGCCAGTGTTCCCTGCCCCTGGGATGATCCTGGGGTCCCACGGGGCTGTGTCCCCCGTGGCTGAGACCCCCGTTTGGTGAATCTTTAATCATCAGACACGAGACAGAGACACCTCTCGATGCCTCACCCGCCGCTTACCTTTCCTGGAGAAAGGAGGAGGAAATCCGCACTTTTCCAGCCGGCGGGAAGGGCGAGGCTCCTGTCCCGCATCCCGCACAGCTCGGGGGGAGCGCGGGGGCCCGGGGCTGCGGCGGGGCCGGCGAGCGGAGCTCCGGACGGACGGGACGGGACGGGAGAGAGGGATGGACGGAGGAAGGGAGGGAGGAAGGGACGGGAGAGAGGGATGGAAGGAGGAAGGGAGGGAGGAAGGGACGGAGAACAGGGCAGGAGCGGGCACTCTGTTGCCCGGAGACCGCAAACACTGCCCGGGCCGCGCGTCCTGCGGGGCGGGGACGGGCACGGGACCCGCAGGCTGCTCCTCCTTATCCCGAGGGAGCGGGCGGGATGCGCAGGGCACGGCCAAGGGAAGGATCCCCCTCACCTTAGGGAAACTAACCCYCAGCAGGACAAGATGTAGGGAATTACCTACACGAAACAGCAAACTCTGTAGTGCAGCCTACACTTTTAACCTTATTTTTTTTTTTTAAATAATAAGCTTTACTTTTTAATTATAAACATTTTTAATAGTAAGACTTATTTTTAAATAACAGCCCTTATTTTTAAAATAATAACCCTTGTTTTTAAATAATAACCCTTTTTTAATATAATAACCTTTTCTTAAAATAATGTAAGTGTTTCTAAGAGTAAATCAATGATGTTTTTAAGAGCGTTTAGCCTGACAATGTCCCTTTAAGCCAGGGCCACTCTGAAGTCCAACTCTTTCCCTCTCCAGGTTCCTTGACATTCAAAAGAAAAAAAAAACCCTCTATGATGGATGGAGATTTTTTGACATTTTATTAAGAGTTTGCCCATTATGTTGATTTGATTACTTTCACTTTAATTACCCTAATTAGCCACCAAGATATAATTTAGCATTGCTGTCACATCGGGCCACAGGTGATATTGCCAGGAAAGACTCAAGGGCACAAAAGAAGCAGTTCTGAAATAGAAATCACATTAAGGGGAGCTGGGTTGATCAAACACCTCTGGCCCTCCACGGAGGCTCAGGCAGAGCTCGTGGGAATAAAGCCAGGGCCGGAGCCTCGGCGGGAGCGCGGGCCAGGCTGCGAAAATCATTACCCATCATTCGACTCTGCTGCATGACTGAGTGGGGTGGAAGTTGCTTCCAGCCACGTTTTGCCTYGCAGATCCGGGGACCGCGAGGATGGCAGTGTCCTCCATCCATCACTGCCAGCTGACACCGTCCGGGTCTGGTTCAGGATCCCGTGTGCTCCCTGCCCTACACGCACGCTTTGGGGGATGCTGTGGTTGGCCAGAAGGGCAGCAGCAACACGAAACATGATTTTGTTCACTTAGGGTTCTATGGTGATAAAAATACAACCAATTTTACGTTGTGTATCAGCCTTGAGCTTAAATCGATTTAGGTTCCTAACTTTGGACCTTGAAGGAATAAGAGGAACAACATCTAAGGAGCTCAGTGGAAAAAGAATTTCTCTGTGCCCTGGTGTGACCCCTGAGTGTGTGAGCAGATCCTGGTGTGTAAACCTGTTGTTCTAAGTGGTGGGACCAGCAATGTGACTTAAAGTCTCCTAAGGTTCTTCCCAAGCCCCCAGACAATTTGCTGCGTGTCCTGGGGGGTGGATAAGACCAGGTGCTTTTCTAAACGGATCATGAAAACASGGAGAGGGGGGCAAAGGGTGGAGATGTTTATCTAAACATTAAATATTAAGTCTGCTACACACTCATTAAATAGTAACTCTGCTACAATGGCTCCTCGGGATGTCTCCGATTACTGATGAATTTTTAAAGGCAGGTGGGTGGGGAGGGAGTGGATACAGCACAAGTTTGCAAACTTTGCTTTTTGCTGCTTTGCAGAGCAGGAGATGCACGAAGACGTCTGTAATAGCTCTTCTCAGAGATGTGGCTGAGAAATCCTGCACTTAYTTCTTTCAAAGGCCCCAGGTGCCAGCAGTGTAATAAGTCCCTTCCCTCAGGTTTTTAAATGCCAAGTGTAGCTGGGGCTGAGAAACCAGCAACTTGGGGTTGAAAATTTGGCTTAAAAAAAAGAGGAAGATGATCTTTCTTTTGCAGAAAGGAGTGTAGTGGGGTGGGGTATTAATAATGTGAAAAAAATCTTTGATTTATTTGACTGTTCTTCACTGTGAGCTGTACCTGGGCTGGAGAGCAGACACCAAACTCTGCCCTCTTTAGGCTGCYGTAAATGACACCAAATTCTGCTCTCTTTAGGCTGGTGCAAACATTCAGGCTGGGGAACGAAGATGCTTGTCCTAAATGATCCAGGCTGGGTGACCGAGTGCCCACCCCACTGAGGCCGAGGAGCCCTGGTGGAGAGTGAAGCCACAGGATGAAATTTCATCCCAGGGCGTCTTCAGTTCCACACCCTCGGTCTGCAGGAGGGCTGGGCTGCGGGGAGCTCTGCTGGCAGGCTCAGCCAGGGTGTCCTTCTCTCGCGGGGAGAGTTTGCAGCCCTGGCACCATGCCTGTCCCCATCCATGGCAGGCTCAGGCAGGGTGTCCTTCTCTCGCGGGGAGAGTTTGCAGCCCTGGCACCATGCCTGTCCCCATCCATGGCAGGCTCAGGCAGGGTGTCCTTCTCTTGTTGGGGGAGTTTGCAGCCCTGGCACCATGCCTGTCCCCATCCATGGCCCCGCTCCTTTGGGTCAGAGCAGATTTCAAACGGAGACCTCCAAGGGTTGTTGGTGGCAGATCTGCTTCCTGTGGTGGTATGGGAGGAAAGGGCACGTGGAATATCCATTTTCAGGGTGTTCTCAGTCAGCCTTTTATGTGCTTTTTCCAGCACAGAATCATTGAAGTTGGAAAAGACCTCCAGGATCATCGAGTCCGGCCTGACCAATCCCCACCTTGTCACCAGCCCAGAGCACYGAGTGSCACGTCCAGGCCTTCCTCGGACACCTCCAGGGATGTGGACTCCAAACCTCCCTGGGCAGCCCCTTCCAATGCCTGACCACCCTCTCCATGGAGAAATTCCTGCTGATGTCCAACCTGACCCTCCCCTGGCACAGCTTGGGGCTGTTCCCTCTCCTCCTGTCCCTGTTCCCTGGGAGCAGAGCCTGACCCCCCCCTGGCTGTCCCCTCCTGTCAGGAGTTGTGCAGAGCCAGAAGGTCCCCCCTGAGCCTCCTTTTCTCCAGGCTGAGCCCCTTTCCCAGCTCCCTCAGCCGCTCCTCATAGGACTTAAAATCCTGTTATTAATATGTTAGACAGCTCTTTGGTCAAACTCTTCCACACACCAGATGCTCTCTGGGTGCACGAAGGTGCGTGGGCACAGAAAGCCAAAACRATCTCTTCATGCACTGGGCTGTTTCCATCTGTGCTCACCCAATAAGAACGACAATGCCAAGGATTGCAGGGTTCCTCGATAAGGAGCAGGATGAAGATGCAYTTGAGCGAGATTACAAGAAAAGCGTGGTTGTTCCATTAGTGGAAGGAAWAATCCCTTTGTTTGTGTTCTGGAGATTAAAGCAGTGAGAGCAGAAAGCACCCAGGGGTCCCCACACAGGCTTTGCTGTCTCGGTGCCGTCTGGGCTGTGGCTGTGGGGTTCAGCTCTGCAGTTCCATGATTTAATCAGTTCCGCTGGTGCTGGGAGTGCTGCAGCGGCTCCGTGGGAGGCAGGGAAGTGGATCTGCCCATTCCACAGGCAGGTGGGTGTGCTGGACTTGGAATAAAAACCCAAGGAGTGAAGGTTCCCCTATGATGTTCATGGTGTTCCCTTAGGATGTTCATGCACCTGCCTTCCCTTCTGGTGCTACATCCTCTGACATGAAAGCTCGAGGGTAGGAATTCCCAGCTGAAATCACAGAATTATTGAGATTGGAAAAGACCTCCAAGATCATCGAATCTGACCTTTGACTGCTCACCACCTTGTCACCCAGGCCAGAGCTCTGAGTGCCACATCCAGTCCCTAAATTGGTGTTTGAGAGATCTCAAATGTGTGGGTGGAAGGTGGCCACAGGCCAGAGAAGTTTCAGCCTGGTCGTTTTATAGCCTGACACAATTAGCCAGGATGTGGCTGAGCATTACAGAATGCACCCCCTGTACTCTTGTCATTTCCTGCTCTGAGTTATCCCACTGGCATTTCCCAGCCCGGCTTTGCACGTGCAGGATTTCCTAGATGGAAACTYTCAAATCAGCAGCAGTTGGGCCACGCGTGATCAGGGAGCAAGCCCAGCCCCTGGACAGCCRAACACCTCAACATCCCAGACTTCCCACCCCCACAACCAGGCAGCCAGGCTGCTTTTCCACCTGGCTCAGCACCTCTGTGTCCAGTGAGGGTCACGGGAACAGGTTTGCTGGGACAAAATCCTCAACAAACCAAGCAGGTGGCATCCCCCCAAAAATAACCACACCCTCTGCTTCGGTTCTTGCCGGTGCAAAGTGGCCATTGTCACGTTTCTCTCGTGTGATTTGTTTTTTGCCAGGTTTATTTGGGATAACAGTATTTGAGGCTGAGGATAGCGATGAGTTTGATGGGCTGAACCTCAGGAGGGATTCCCAGCGCTGCTGCAACACGGAATAACAGACCAGGAGGTATAAGAAAGGGAAGCTGTGAATGTTGCCAACTCAAATTAAAGGGTGCTAACCAGCCCACTTCATCCCTCCCCTGTTGATATTGAAGCTCTCTGCTCTTATTCCCCTCATTCCTTCCCTACTTTCCAAACAAACAGGGATAAGGAGGCGTTGTCAAGGGGTAACTTGTTTGGTTGTGCTGTTTCCAAGTCATCTGGGTTTGAGGTAAGTTTATCACCCAGCCATGGAAACATTAATCACCCAGAAAAATAGCACAGAGCGAAATGACTTTTCAAAATGTCGTTGGTATAATTATCATCTCGGCCATTACATTAAATGCCACCATTTATAACTGTTATGTTTAAGTATGCAAACAGTAATTAACTTGGTAATGAACTGAGGACCCCTGTGCCTCTCTTCCCTCAGCTAATTTGCATGTTAATTATCATTAGCAACCAGGGAAACAAGTTATAAACAGCTTAATTAGCAGCTTAATCATTTTTACAAGAAAACGTGCTGCACTTTGATACACGAGCAGGAGTTGGATTAATGGAGTCAGACGAGGGAGTTCTCTCTGTGCTGGTCCTGCTGCAGTGCTGGGCTGGTTTTGGGCAACGTGGGCACCCCCAGATGTGCCCTTGCACACGCGTGTGCAAGCCTGGGCTGCCCTGCACAAGGCTCTCTCAGCCTTCCTGATTGGTATCTACTTAAGAACTTCTAAATTTCCTAATAAAAACTAATTTACTTTATTTTTTCCCTATTTTGTTTCCTTTTTGGCAGAAATTTTCTGTTCATTTAATGGAAAATTTATATATAGTTTGATTCTTTAGATATAATTTGATTATTTGGTTGGGTTTTTTGGTTTCTGGGTTTTTTGGTTTCTGGGTTTTTTGTGGTTTTTTGTTTTGTGTTGGTTTTTTTTGGTTTTTTTTGCAGGTGGTTATACTTCCATTCCCCAGTTATACTATAAATAATAATAAGTATATTATTTATATTATAATATAAATAATAGCTGGCTCACATGAATTTTGAAGATTTTCTTTTAAAGAATTTTTTTARTTACACTCAGAAGTTAAATGGAGAGCCGGACTTGGGTCTTAAGGACATAATGATTAAAGGGAGGCAAATCCAAACAGGAAGGAAAAAYGGAAGCTGTGGTTTATGGGTGGTGTTGCCCACTGTGTCTGACGGCAGGTGCAGTGACCTGCGTGGATTTGGATTTCTGAGCTTTTTCCAAGACCCTGGRTGGGTAAAATCTCCAGATGAGGCTCACCCTGTTCTTATCCCATGGATAAAATGTCATTCTGGAATTATTCCACATTAGCCCACCAAGAGCACTTCTCATTTAATCAAGAGTCATTATTTGATGAAAAGCAACAGGAATTTTGTCRTAACACGGAAACACGTTGTCCGAGGAGGTTGTGGGATGTCTGTCAGCAGGGATTTTGGGAATGGGTTGGATAAACATCTGCAAGAGATGGTTTGGGTGTTGTTGATGCTGATTCAGGACAGCAGGGCAGACCTAAAGTCTGAAACCAGAGAGTTCCTGGGATGTGGCTGCAGAGCATCCCTGRTGTTCCATTGGGAGATTCGGAGCGGGACAAAACCCATTTCACCGCAGCTTTGACCCCAAATCAGGGCTGGCTGCCCTGTTCCACAGGAGCCCAGGGGTTCTCTCGGTCACGATGAAGATGCCCGCGGTTATGATGTGGAAAGGAATTTGCGTTTGTGCCAGAATTCAGCTGAAAAGGTGAAAAAGCCTCAAGTGTCACTCTGGGTCCGGCAGCGCCACCCCTGCCGTGCCAGGCCCTGGCCAGCAGGGGGGGCCAGCGCACCGCTGGGAAGGGCGGGAATGGGCCTGTTTGGGAATATTCCCTGAAATTATTGTTTATTTTTATTTGGCGTGATTAGCACAAAAGCAGGAAGCTGCTGCTACCTCGTGTGTTCAGCGCACAGRACTCGCCCCGAAGGCTGCCTGCAAAATCCTGACTCTTACAGCCAGAACGAGTGAATGTTGCGGGCTCAAATGTCTTTACTTTTTTTTCCCACAGACAGGAAGATTTTGATTGTTGACGTTTGAATTTACCTGCTGGCACATCACTGGCCCTTATTAATTCAAGGTAGTTTGTAAGGATGGGTGGAAATCGAAAAGTTCCCAGCTCAGGCAGGCTGAGAGTGGCCGTAAAGGGCACAGGGCAAACCTGCAGTGCTTGTGGGTTAATGTGTAATTTTAGCCAAGAAAACACAGTGAATGCTGGAAGGGGAATGAATCGTTGCATGAGACAAGGGTGGCAAACAGGGCTGGAGTGCTCCACGCAAATCCACAGCCCACAGGGCTCGGGAAGGGCTGGAGTGGGCGATCCACAGCAGGCGAGGGTCAGCCCCGTGTGTTTCATCCGCGCTGCCGCTGCCCCCATCGCTTCCTCGCGAGGGGCACTGCCCCTGGAACGGCAGCAGGCAAAGAGAGAGCTTCCTGTGCTATGTTCCATAAATTCTTTATCAGTCCTGTAATCAGAGAGCGTGGCTGGATGTTGATTTTGTTACGGTACCTGGAGCGAATCTCTATATGTTAATTTAAAGCCATAAAACTGCAGCTTAGGGTTTCGGCGGCCTAATTGAAACTTCCCCTTCTTGGAGGCATTCATTCCGCTGCAGCGGAATAATAATCACCAGGAAAGAGAGGGAGATGCAGATAAAACGAGGGTGCATTGTTCCCAGGAACCCGGAGATGCCAGGGAAACTCCGACACCCGGTGCCAACACGCGGCCGTGCCCAAGGATCCCCGCTGGAGTTTCTGTTGGGTTTTACCAGCAGTGCAGTGGAAGCTCCGTGAGATTTGTCGTCAGAAATGTGGTGTTTAGTCTTTTTATTCTCCCAGAGAATGTCCTCGTTCGTGCTGTCACTGCAGGGGGAGCCCCCAGTGCTGGGCCCAGCAGGGCCGTGGTGGTGTCGTTTAATCGTCCCGCTGATATTTGACTCTCCTGCAGTGGAAATGCTCACCAGAACAACTGAAGAGCAGGATATTTGTTCTCAAAATATTGAAAATGGTCCAGGCAGTCACTGACAGCTGCAGATCACGTCCTGAAGTCTCCCATCCTCCAGCCAAGAGTGGGGTGGGAGCATCACCCCAGAGGAAGGGGATGGAGTGGGGGTGGTTGGTCCGGGTTGGGCACTCAGCTCCCTCCTCATGACCTGTTATTTCCTCAAGTTCAAGCTGGAAGTTCTGCTCTTCTACACCCTCCAGCCTCGGGGTCTTGTGTCCAAAAATCCCATTAAAGCCCAGGCAGGCTGTGGGACCTCGTGCTTGGAAGCGAAGCAGGAAGGATAAGACAGCAGCAGCTGCCAGACTGGGAGCCAAGGGCTGGAGCAGATCAAAGGGAAAACTAAATTATAGATTGATAGATGCCTTTAGTTTATAAGTTATTAAGCACCAGGTAACAGGTTAGATTAATATTGTGCCTGGAGGTTTCTTTTTGCTTCTTTTTTTTTCTTTCCTCTCTCTCCTTTTTTAAAAATTGGAGAAAACAAAATATTTTTCTAATTAAGTAAATCTACAGTGCTTGCTAATGGGGCCCGTCTGTGTGCTTGTCAGGGCACAGGGAGAGCTGGAATAATGATTTTATTTTTTCATTAAATAGAATTATAGGCAGTTACTCAAAGCAACTGTGAGTCTAATTGAAAGAAAACCATTTCTTCTTAATTTACTTTCACGGTTCTGGATGATAAAAGAGTGCGTTCGCTGGAAAATTAAATAAAAAACACAACATGAGGAAGCTTGAAATAATTCTGCTCGGGCACAGGTGGGCAGAGGGAGCTCAGCAGTTTTCCTGCTCGTTATTAGTTCGGATACCAGTGCTTCCTCTTACACCCAAAAGGTGCATTTCTTCTTCCTGAGCTTTCCTTTCAACTTCCCATTTCCACTTCCAGGACATCCCTTTGTTTTCCGGTTTTCCATCCACCACACTGACCAYGTAAGCCTGGCCCTTTAGCAGGGTTAGACGTCCCCTCTCCCCCTGGGGATGACAGGAGTCACACACCAGTGCTCACCCATATCCCTGTGATCCCCTGCCAGTTTGGGCACTGGGATCACTGGGATCAGCAGGCACGGGTGGGATGTGGGCAGGTTGTGTGGAGAGCCTAGGACAGGGCAGGACTGTGCTGCCCAAGCCCAGACATCCCTGTGTGTGGGTTTGGGAGAGGCCAGATAGGAAATTCAGCTTAGAGGTGGAAGTGGAGCCRCTCCGGGAGTTATTCCAGGTGAGTCTGTGTAAGGACAAGTTCCAGGGAGAGGGAGTGAAGCYCTGGGGCTGGGAGCTGCAGCAGGGCTCTGCACACACTGCCCAGGTGGAAGCACAGCCAGGCCAGGGCTTTCCTCTCCCTGCTGTCCCAAATTCCCTCAGTTCCAAGCAGCAGCCTCGGGCTCCTGGGAGCACCATTGGATCAGGCTCCAAGGACGCCTTAGCTTTCCCAAATATCACGGGTCGRTTGGATTTCTGTTCTCCCACTGGGGCTGCAGCGGGCACAAAGGTTTCCCCGTGCCTTTCTCGGCTCCGAACGGCCCCAGAGACCTCCGGGCTCTGCAGAGCCCCCAGCACAGGCAGGGGAGGGGTTAAATAAATGGGAACTGATTAATTCCATGGCCGAGGTCCCTCCCCGGCCCTGCCGCTGCCTCCCCACGGCCACATCTGGCGGGGTCAGCCCAGCCGGCCCGGCCGCAGCAGCCAGCCAGGGTCTGTTTCCACTAACCACTCCTGCTACTTCTTACACTAAGTACTTCCTAAAAAGGGCCCGGGTAGGGTTTCACTGGGGCTGCCGTTAGATTTACGGGGATCCCATTTGCTCCAGCTCTTGGATTCACTCAGGCCGGGACAAGATTAAAACCAACCCTTCAATTTCCTTTTTTTCTTTAGGAAATTAACTGTGGCTTTTCTGCTAATGAAAGCCCAGAGACACTAAACCTGTCCAGGCTCTCCACTGGCTCTGGGTGTGTTTGATGTGTCTTCAAGGTGCACCTGAAGGAAACAAGAAGTCGAGGCAGCTCTTGGCAATTAGCACTGGCCATTATTTTCTGCCTTTTATCAATGCCTGTGCCTGTAAGAAAGCCAGAGCAGGGCTTGGAATTGTCACTTTTGGGAAATGCTCAGCCTTCTCTGTTTGAAAATAGGAGAAAGAAAAAGGTGGTGAAAACTTTCCATGGAACAAAACTCTATATCTAGATGCCTCCTGTATCTGTGGATGTGCTGCTGTGATCCTGTCAGGCCGAAAAATCTGTTTCATTCCAGTTCCATCTTTATTTCTTCACACTGGTAATACAAAGCTAAAGAAGTAATTTCAAAAGAAAATTGGAATCTGCTCTTCTTCTTCTCCTGAAATATTTCTAAGAAATGGTGTTTGTAATGAGCTTTGCTTGGGAAGAGCTTTTCCTTACAAACTGTTCTGCTGCTGATGCCATGAAGTGCTCCAGGGAAAGAACTTCCCTGTGATACTCCTTGATCAGCTGTCTTGGACCAGGACAGGGCAGTCAGTCACGATGATTCAGAGCAATGGGACAAGATATATTTATATTTTTTCCCATCAGTAGATTTAGTTACGAATTTTCTGACAAAAAGGGTTTTCATTGCGAAGTGCTGGTTCAGCCAAAATTATTTTTCTTCCATTTCATTCCCAGAAAACACTGCCTTCTTTGTTTCCTTCTGCTGCTGGAGGATCTGGGCCTCTGGGATCAATGGTTCCAGTGCTGTCCCAGCACAAGCATTTTCCTCCCTTTGGAAAATATGAAGCCTTCCAGGTAGTCTGGAGGAGAACTGGACACCATAAAAATCCCCATGGAGGCAAAGGAGGTGGAATTCTGGGATCCAGCTGAGCCCTGGCTTGAGTTTGATTTGCAGAGGACTTGCCAAAAGAAGGTTGTTGGGCTTTTTCTCGTTTGTTTGTTTGTTTTTCATCAGTATCTGGAAGGATGGGGTGAGGTAAAGAAAATCCTCAGTCAATGGACTCACTGTGCTTTCCTGATAGTTAAAACTGGGAGGAGCCATCACCAGGCTCTTGGAATTAGGTGTGTTTTTAGGTTTGGGAACGCACTTCCAGCCCATGTTGTTGAGATGAGCTAAAGTGAAGAGATGCTGCTGAATCTCCTATTTTTGTTAATGCAGAGGCTCCCCCTGTTCTGAACATCCCCCTGGAGTRCTGTGAGGAATGACCAACGTCCTGGGAACTGCCTGATAAATGCTGCTTTCAAAAGAAAGATTTTTTCCCCCCAAACTCTTTAATACCTTCCTAATCTGAAGGACGATTTTTCTCCTCTATAATCRCTATATTAAAATTTAATACTGAGTATTAATAGAACATACTTAATGACAACCTGAATATTATTCTGAATGTATCTGCACTCCAAAAGCTCCGTGAACCTGAACAGGAGAGGATTTAACTCTTCCCAGGCCCTTGGGGGTAGCAAAAGTGTTTTTGTCGCTGCCATCAGTGCTGGGATGTGTGCTGGCAGGTGGCAAGCAGGGAATGTGTCCTCTTCCCTTGTCTGCTGGGATCGTTTCTGTTCTGGAAAATGCCCCTTCTGAGCCTGTTTCTGTAGGGGAATTCAGATGCAAGGYGGAGAGGGTGAGGCTGTTGTGGAGGGGAGGCTGTTACTGAGGTGTCCGTGTTAAATTCTGGCAGGGTGGAGGATGGAGAAGTTCAGTTCCCAAAAAGAGATAACTGAGGAATAGAAAAGGAAAATTGTTTTGTTGTCCCACAGAGCAGCGTGGCTGTCACCTGTCCCCCAGCCCCTGGCTGGGTCTGTGTGAGTGTGGGGGCTCCGTGCAGGACTCTGAAGGGTGGAAAAGCACTTTCCCACCTTTGTCCTTGTGTGCAGCCTCTCCCTGTGCTTCTCCAGAGAGCAGATTCTCAAGATCTTGTACTTTGCTCTTCCTGGAGATGGTCCAGCCTCACCAGGGAGCCTTAAAAAGGGACTTAGCCCCTAAATAATGAGATTGGCTTAAACCCACAAGATTCCTCTTGAAAGTCATTGTTTTAAAATCGGGGTTTTGAAGGTTTACTTTTCTAATGTTCAACCTGTGGTCCWTAACTTGCTGTAAAGGAAAACTCAATTAAGGTGTAGACGCAGCCAGGCAAAAGCTCTGGCTTGATGCAAAGTGCTGAAACTCGGGACAGAAATCTGTGTGGCTGACAAAGCCATAAAACCTCAGATCCACTTAGAGGAAAGAACACAGGAAACAAATATTTCCGCGCAGGTTTGGTTCTGGGGGTGCCTTTTTGCGTGACTGGCTCCAAGCAAGGGTGTTCTGAGGAGCTAAAAATGGGGAGAGTYGGGGCTTTTACAACGTGTTCTAACAGAGCCACTAGGTGAAATATTCTCACCTGGAAAGAAGTCTGTGCTGAGGTGGAGGGAGGGCGAAAGAAATGAGAAAAAG
Organism: Amblyornis subalaris; assembly: GCA_018881555.1. Lineage (NCBI taxonomy): Eukaryota > Metazoa > Chordata > Aves > Passeriformes > Ptilonorhynchidae > Amblyornis > Amblyornis subalaris. The sequence goes on from JACAXG010000099.1 coordinate 1,436,874, forward strand.
AAAATAAAGCAGCAGGCAGTGGGTGGCAGACGGGAGCGGGGGACACAGCGGTGAGTGTGAGGGATGACTTGGAAAGGAGAGGGATGCTATTGAGGAACAGCAGTAGGAAGGAAAAGGGGGGGGGGCTGAGGGGAAAAGCAGGAGACATGGTAAGTTAAGTAAATTCACATTTATTTCTGCAAGAATTTGCTTCAAACGCTGTCCCTGCCCCCGCTGAAGGCGCTGCTTGGCCGCCCTCCACGCCGCGGAACAGAACGGCTCTGTTGGAGCGCCGGGGGTGAAGGCCCGGTCAGGGCATGGCTGGGATCCCCCTGCCCCTCCTGAGCAGCACAAGGAGCTCCTCCAGAGCCTCCCCGGCCCTGCCCGAGCCCCTGGGCCCGGCCGGGACACCCAACCCGGCCGCCGATCCTGGGTCATCTCCCAGAGCCCCGCGGAGGAGCTGCTCCCGCTCCCGGTCACCTCCRCGGCATCCTGGTGGCGTTTGAATTCCCAATGGGCTCGTCAGGCCAGGCTGGAATTCTATCCCACCGTGCCAGGAGATGTGCTCAGAGATGGTCCCTGTTTAAAGGAGGGCCGTGGATATTGGAGCAAATGAAAGGCTTTTCAGCACCAAGGAGGACAGGAGGGTTTCCCCGAGCTCCCCTCCCTGCGCAGCAGATAGCAGATACCTTCCAACTCCTTGGGACTACAACCAACCTATTGTTCTGCTCCAGGGTGAGCTCCGTGAACAATGGGAGACATTGTGGGAGCTGCTGCTGGAGGTTTTTCGGCGTGTGTTGTGCTGGGAAGGCACAGAGCATCTGCAGAGTAGCTTGGAGATGTTACTGCACAGGCCTGAGGAGGATCCTTCACGCTCAAATCCCTCTGTTCTAACCAGGACTTCCCATTTCCTATGGAATTCTGCATGTTCTCAGCTCCAGCGGCTTCTCTAGACAAAAGCTGTAACATTTTAATGACCATAATCTGTTATATTTTACCTGCTATGGACTTCAGTCGTGGATGTGTTGCATGGCGGTTGCTGTGGGCAAATCCCACAGGCCAGTGGTATTAGCTCTATATTTATTTTTATATATATAATATTTCTTATTAAAACTGGCGTGGTCTGGGCCACTCCTGTTAATCTCTTATTGGTGAGTGTAAGTTCTTCTTTGCTTCCAAAATACGTTGTGCAATGGTATTTAAGAAAAGAGCTGATCCACTTTCTACGTCTGTTAAAAAAGACATTTTACTACTACAGACCCGTTAGTCTTTTATGCAGGTGAGCTGTAATTTTAAAGAAATTTTAGAGATTTCGTTTGAAACCCCCTGCAGAATTTATTTGGCTGTATCACCTGCAGTGAAAGGCTTTGACAGAAAAACCATGAATGGCTTTCTGAGGTGGGGAACACCATCCCTGCCACTTGAGCTGGACCAGCATGACTGGCCAGTGGTCTGAAAACTCAACCTCATATTTCATCCAGTGCAAGCCTCGGTTCCCGTAACAGGCAGTCAACTCCTTCCTTCCAGTGGGCAACTTCTGCTTTGGGATGTAGGATCTGCTGGCATTTTGGACCAGGGGCTCTCACCCTGTATCTCTGGCACTGGCAGAAGTGCCAAGCCAGGAGTACCACAGTTTTTTAGCAGAGGTGAGTCCATCTGTGAGAGCACTAGGACCAGGGAGAAGATTTTAGCATATGATGGGGATGTTTTTAGGATTTTTTTTAGAGTGTGTTGGTGTTTTTTATTGTTTGGGGTTTTTTTTTTTGAAGAGCAGCTGATTTATCCAAGTTCACCACCGGCAGAGGCTCCTCTAGCCAAGGATGCTCTGAATGACTCAGAGGAAATCAGAGCTTTATACCTGAAATTCATGGATTAATTATCAATTAATAAAGATGGAGGGGGCTGAAACAAGGAGTGCTTCTTATGCCATTTACCTGTAGAGTTTCTGGTGGGCCCTGCTGGTAACACAGAGAGTCCAAAGGCAGCTTCCAGCTGGATGACATTTCCCACACGTCCAGAGTGTCCCCCAAGACGTTCTCCAGTTATTCATCAGCACTCCCAGGCTGTTCTCCATGTGAGCACACAGCTTCCAGCGAGGCACGGGAACACAATGGCAGAGCAGCTGCTCCCAGCCAGACACAAAGGTTACRGCTCTGTGTACATGAGCAAGCTGTGAAAGTTCAGCCACCCAGCTCCCTCACCCTCCCGAGCTTTTAAAAGCCAACAGAAGCAGAAACAAACAGTGAGTGCGCCTCTCGTCTCAGCCCTGGAAAAACATTTGAAAGCGTGGAGTGAAAGGAGGGATTTTGTTTTTCTAATTTGATTCCCATTGCTGCAGCTGCAGCCAAAACCTTCGGATTCTGGAAAAAGTTCAGAAAGTGCTGCTTTTTGGAAGAGGTCGTGTTTATTGGAAAATTACATCTTGCCCAGTAAAAACTGACAGTATAAGTACTCCAGTCTATTAAAAGCTACAGAAGACACAGTTAAGAGTTTATTTAATGATTGCTGCAGATGGGGTTTGGGACCTTGGAGCGCTGGCATTGGTGTATTGGGTTGGTTTGTGTTCTGGGAACACAGAAACCACCAYTGTCGTATTAGTGACCCCTCTCATCCACCCTCGTGCTTAAACCAGAGCTGAGTGCCACGAGCAGGCTCTGCCTGGTGACTTGTAACTCGTTTTTCCTGAAGAAAAAGGTGTCAGGGATCAACACAGCAGCTTAGAGRGAACAGTGGAGACACCAGAGCTGAGGGAGCCCAAAGCTGGCAGACCTGGGATCCCATTCTGGAAGCAGACTCTGGCTCAGACTGGGGCATGACCCCGTGAAGTTTCCTGGAACTCTTTGGATTATGGAACAAAAATACGTTGTGGAAAGGGAGGAACTGCTGCCCTGGAGATGTTAGACCTGACCTAAACTGCATCAGGATGKCGTGAGCTATTGGCAGTATTTGAACTGAGCCCTTAAAGCACAAACCCTCCAGGGCAGAGCTCTCCAGGGAGGGAGGAAGTTTCCATTGGAACCTGGAGCTCCTGGGAAGGTGTATTTCTCATAGTTGTGTCCATGAGAAAGGGAACAGCCTTCCCCTGCGCTCAGGGAATCCTCCCATTCCTTTTCCACCTGCTGGCAGGTCTCTGCAGAGCATCAGAAACCCAGAACAGCTCAGGTGGTTTGTGTGACTCTCACAAAAATCCTGCATCTGCTGCTGCAGTTCTGCTCAGCCTCACTGCACTGAAAGGTGTGCAAGCCTTGGGCCAGTGGATGCCTCTGCAGCTGTGCCAGATGTTTGAGACCAGCCCAACCCTGCTGCTTTCCTCTTTAAATTGCAGCTCCTGCCTTTGCTGCACTGGTCCCACTGTCTCTGGGCTCTGCACCCTCTGAAAAATTTCTCTCCAGGAATGTGCCCGGTGCCCTCAGCCTGGGGGTCAGGCTGGAACACCAAGTGCTTGTGTCAGGGGAGTGGAAATGTTATGAAACTCAGTGTTTTGGTTCTGGGGTCTGTTGGCTGGAGACTGAGTGAGATTCCAGGTACCCAGGAAGGTTCTGCTCCCTGTCTCTGGGACTGGTCTGGTATTGCAGCACCTGCAACTGTCCAGGAGCCAGACTCCCCCAGGAATCCTCTCTTCTCACTTCACTGSCTCCTGAGGCCTGGATAGAGTGGGTAGAGAATTCCTGTGCTTTTGAGAGGAGCTGCCTTTCCCCTGAGCATCAGCTGCAGTTTTACTCCAGCCAGCAGAGAGTGTGTGTGTGTGTAAAGATCTCGACGTCGCAGCTGCTTAGAACAAATTCAGTGTAATTCAGTTTTACAAGCAGTGTTAGGCTAAATCCAAATCAACATTGCTTTCAGCGAAATGCAGTTTTAATTCTTTTGGCCTGCTAGCAGAGCGCGTGTTGCCATATTTGTCTTTCAGAAGCGAAATAAAATATGACATTTACTGACAGCCTGCTCCGAAAGTGGAACGGGCTGGTCTCAGTTACACACAGAGGCTCTGGAGGCAATCCATGACTGCTCCTGATTCCATGGGTAGAGCTGCCATGAGAATGGAGCCTCTGCAAAGAGGAARAGTCATCTAGCAGGAGCCTCTTGCAGGGAGGTGCTGGTGTTTCTTTCAGGAGGGATATTTTCAGCTCAAATGATGGAGTAAATTTTGGAACTCCTCTACGAGACATTCAGGGTGTCAGTGCTCAGCTCCAAGCACCTTGTCTTCTCATCTCCTGTCCTGGGCTCGAGCCTCGTTCCCGACCTGAAAAGTCTCAAAGGCAGCTGTGATTCTGAGAGTTCCACACCTGCGAACTGGAGAAATCCAGGTKAGCAGGATGGGGGACATTGTACGGCTCCTAGGACATCCTTGGGGAGCTCCCCTCACATCCAGAGYACTCACTGCTCTCTCAGCATTGCTGTTTGTTTGCTGCAAGTTCCTTCTGCTGTGGGCAACACGGAATCATGGCATGGTTTGGGTTGGAAGGGACATTAAAGCTCATTTAATTTCCCTGCCATGGGCAGGGACACCTTCCACTATCCCAGGTTGCTCCAAGCCCCGTCCAACCTGGCCTTGGACACTTCCAGGGATGGGGCATCTCCAGGGCCTGATTCACTCAGCCATTAGAGGGGTTTGTTCTCCACAGGGAATAACCTCGTTAGTCCACCCAAACACCGTCTTGCAGATCTATTTCCCTCCCCAACACTAAACCTGGGAAAAAAGGGAAAACTAGAGGTGCAAGCGCACAAGGTTATATTCTCTGTCCCTCTTTCCCTTCATATGCCCAGGTTTGGACTCTGGACTTTCTCTGTCCCACCCACTCTCCTGTGCCACTTTCCCCTCTGAGCAGGTGCCACCCCCACTCGAGCTCTCCAGTGTTTGGGCAAGTGAGCAGCAGGGACAATGCTGGCTGCTCTCCTCCCGTCATTCCCAACCTCCTCAAGCCTTGCAGCGTTACTTTGGTGATAAATAGTCATCATAAATTCTTTACTAGTACGAAGATAGGCTATTCCTCATCCCAGCCAGGCTGTGGGAAGATCGTAAATCTGGAACAAGAGCCATTCGTTTGGTTGGAGAATCCAAAGCTTCGCTGTTTAGAAGGATTCATTTCCACCCTCCCCCTCAGTTAATCATTCTCCAAGTCCTCATAAATATCCCAGGCAAAGCAGAAGAACGACCTATTCCTGCTGTGCCATAAATGGGTGGTGCTGTGCTATGAGTTCCCACTCCTCGGCTCCCAGGTGAGGAATTCAGCAGCAAAGCAGAGGTTGCAGTGTGGGGGTTTCTTGCTGCCTCTGCTTTCCAGGCCAAAAGGAGATGGGAATAAACGTGTTCAGAGATCACATAATCTGCCAGGAGAGAGAATAGAGACATCCAGGATCACATGTGGGTGTATGTTGATGTATTTTCTCTTTTTAAAATCTGTATCGGTGGTGCAAACTTAAGAAAATACTGCACCAAAGTACTTCAGCACCTCTACTAGTTAGACTTAAACCAAGCTCCATTATTGCATTATTTTATCAACTTTTCATTCGAAACTTGGAGGCTGGAGGAGTTTTCAAGGTTGACTCTCAACTGTAGAAGGCAAAACCACTTTTGTTACTGAAGGGTGAGATTTTCAGGCACTTATTGAAAGTGTCTTCTGAAAGAGAGGGAAATGATGAGAAACGAGTCAGGAGGATTTCCGTGCTGAGAAAAACCACTGGAGAAAAGCCCATGTTGTATTTCCATTACAAAGAAAGGTTAGGAGCACTTAAAGCCAAAGTATGAGCAGGCTGCACCCAGGAGTAGCTGCAATAGCCATAGTTCTACTCCTGGCTGATTCCTTGAGGATCCAGCTATGACTCTGCTGCAGGTGGAGCTGCTGCTCGCTAGACCCCAGTTCATGAATTAGCCTTGGCCAAAAATTCATTATCCAGATGTGCAAGTTATTATTTCTTCCTAAAAACGTCACTTTTCCTCGTGGGAAAGGTTTCTCACCAATTCTTGACTTGAATTGTGTTTTGGAAAAATGCTTTGGGTTTGTCAAGATGTGTTGTTTTGAAATTTTAAAGAGTGCAATTGTCATCTTCCTGGTTTGTGCGACTTTTTGCTTTCGAACTTCAATGAACTGACACTTAGAAAAAGACACTTAGAAAATGTTCAAAAATGAACATTTCTCCAAAGTGAAAGGAAACAATATGAGAAAATGCTACTTTCTTTAGGCAACTAAACGTCCTTGGTGGTTGTGGTGCCGCATCTTTGGCTAGTGAAAGGTGAGAGTTCAACCGCCGTCCCCCTGGAGCGAGGAATGGGCAGGTTGGTGGTTCCAGAGTTGAGCTCTGTTTGTTTTGGTGACAGGAACAACTGCCCCAGTTTCTGGCTGGCACTGGTTGGTGGTTTTGGTTGCTTACAGCCCCAGTTGTAGAACCACTGGGGATTGTGAAGACCACACCTTCTGTTTAGTGTGACCACATGTGAAGGGACTTCATTTTCCTGTCTCCAGGTGGCTCAGCACTGATGCATCTGTTCTGCTGTGGAGGAAAACTCACTTCTCTTGTGTCACTTCTTGGAAAGGAATGTGAGGTTGGGAGAGTCATTCTTGGAAAGCTCCAAGGAATCCAGGGTGGCCTTTGGGGATGGGAAGGAGGGAGATCACTGTGGTGGTGCTGAGCAGGGCTCAGGGAGAAGTTCAAATGAACGTGTTCAGGGGAGCAACCACCACTGTGGATTCATGGCTTTGAAACTGTGCAAGTCAGCAAGAAATCCTGGAATACAGGAGCTATTCCCTGGGAGTCTAAGAGTTATGAGAAGGAAGTCTAAAAAAAAAAAAAGGAAGAGAAAGAAAATTGTCTTTTTTTAATAAATTGCTTGAGCTTCAGTATTAGCGGGGTGGGCTTTGCCTTGGGATTAGGAGCCAGCTTGGGAACCAGCGAGGGCTATCTTTGCCTTCCTCTAACCTCATTAACTCTGTAATGCCAAACACATTCTCGAGCCGGGCTCCTCTCCCYGTCCCGCCTTCCTCCCGGGGCAGGAGCCCATCTCAAAGCATCTCCGTGAGCCCCCGGCGGGGAGGGGAAGGCCAGCGCTGCCCTCTGAGCTCCCATTGTCCGTGCCCGCGGATCGCCGAGCAGGTACACGCTCCGGTCCAACACAAACACGGCCCCGGCCCCCCGTTTATTGCGGCCCTGAGCCGTCTGAGGCTCGCCACTGTGCCGGGCTATCGTGGCCTCCATCGCCGGCCCGCAGAGCGTAATCCACAAAATGCTTTCCTGGTAACCTTAGACAGCGGCGAGCGGCGATAACATCTCGAGGCCCCCGTGACAGACAGGAACTCGCAAGCATGGAGTTAATAATGCAAACTTTCAAAAAATGAAACTGGCAGAAGGAGCCGAGGAGGGGAATAAAAGGGGCCGGTGTGGCTGTAATTGGGACCATGTGAGCTTCCTTAGAGAGGGATTAAGGGAAAGAGACAGGCCTCGCCCGCGAAGATTAGTTTCAATTAGACGGGCTGGAGGCGAAAGTCAGGACTTGGTGAAAGATTAAAACAAGAAGGGAGAAAGTTTCCATTGCTTTTGCTCCAGGCCTGCACAAGAGGGTTCAGTGAGATCATGCTAATTGAAGGCAAAGCTCGCATGGAAGTTCGGAAGAGCTCGCATTAATTGATTCGATGCTGCGATTTTTTTCCCTTATCCGCAATGTTCTTTTGGGTTGTTCTTTTTTYCTGTCCTTTTTTTTTTTYCTTCCCCCCTCCCTTTCAAAACCTAAAGAGGGAGAAACCACCCCCAGCTTTTGCTGTGGTTAAAATGGAGAGAAGTTGTGGGATGCCCCATCCCTAGAAGTGAAGGGAGAGCAGGGGACAGTTCCTGGTGCCATCCAGTCAGTGCTGCTTCCATCTCCCTGAACCCCTCCCAGTTTAGGATCGACTACCAGACCCAAATTGACGGTGTCATTGTTGCTGCTGCCCGGCTGAGCTCCTGGTTTCACAAAYTAAAAAGCCTGCTGTCTCGACAGATTTGTTTTTCCCACAAGAAGATCCAATTTAGGGCATTATTTAAAAAGTCCTCACTGAAATTTACAGTGTGAGAATCGCCCAGGCTTGTGTTTTTTCCAGCTCTGAGGTTGAGTTGGGCAAACACGTGGTTTCCTTATGGCTCCCACGAAAAGGAGCTCTTCAGGAAATGGGAAATGGTGTTTGAGTCCATCTCTGCCTGGCTGAACCCAGCACTGGTGTAACTGTGATTCCAGGGAGGAAATTCTGCTGCTTTTCTCCTCCTGCCTCTCTCCCCACTACTTCCAGCTTCAGTGAAAAAGGAAATAATGGAATCCCAGAAATTGGAATTGGGGAAGATGGGCTGGAGACGTCAGCTGGTGCAGAGCTGCTCGCTCTGGCACAGCCCCCAGTGCTTTGTCTGCTTTGCAGTGCTGAAATTACAATTACACCATTTCCTTTTAGAAGAAACTATTCCAAATATGAAAAGGTTTCCATGTTAAGAATTTTCTCCCTTGCCCCCTTGACAATACTGAAAGTTATAGGAAAATGTATATCCAATCTTTCTATATTAGATCAATATTTTTATTCCCTTAAACTTGTCTCTGAGGGGCAGGAGACATCATCTTCTGCCAGATTTCTGTATCAGATTGTCACTCGGCGGATTTTTTGCTGCAGAAAGCTTTGGAATTACAATGCCTGGTCAATTAGAGTTAAATGCATTTTCACAGCCAGCCAGAAAAACATTAGCACTAATCAAAACCATCGCGCCGACAGGGATTCCCAGAGAGGTTTTTGTGTTTTGTTGTGCTTTATGAAAATGTTCTCTCAGCTAGAAACATCAAAAGGCGACCACGAGCGTGTTCAGCTAAAATATGAGGACAAGAATGGGAGCTGGAGCTGCAGGGAGATCTGTCATTCCCGGGGATTTTTGCCTCTGAGCCGCTCTCGGGCTCGGCAGGGGAGGGCCCTCCTGGCAGCCCCGGAGTCCGAGCACGCCTCGCTCCATCCCTGTCCTCACCCCACACGTGCACACGGTTGGATTKCCGTGGCCTGGTTCCTGCTGCATTTTTCAAACTCACGATGAGATCAGACGCTGGGGGCCGATTGCTCGTCACCTTTTCATTTTTCATGTCGGGAAAGGCCAAGGCTCCCTGCAGGATCCCGCCCGGCCGTGGGGCGGCTGTGGGATGTGAGGACGAGCTGCARGGCTGGCCCTGGCTGGGCTCTGTGTGTGCAGTGGGGATGTTTCCTTCCATAAATATCCCTTTTCTAGTGCACACATCACCTCAGTGTGTCACAGCATCCCTTTCCTAGCACAGAACCTGGAACGCTCCAGCTCTGGCTCACGGGGGTCTCCGAGGGTCCAGGACCTGCCAGGTTTTTCCAGCTATGGAAAAGACACCATGGATATTCTTGAAGAGGATTTGGACTCACCTGGGGTGTGAGAGGCTGCAGTTGGCTGAGTGTAAAAAAAGTTCTAAGACTGGGCTGTTGTTCAGATGTGAAACTCCTGAGCAGAACCAATCGACATCATCTGCTACCTCCGAGTGGCACCCAGACACAAACAGCACTTTGTAATTCCAATATTTCTCTTACATGGAAACATTGACAACATTCCAATTTTTCCCCGTTAAAACCCGCTATCCCTGTTTTCCTCTCCTCRCCTACCTCCCTCCAGCCTCTTTTTTTGGGGTTTTTTTTTTGGCCTGGAGTTATTACATGGAAGCCTGATAAATGGATGCTGTGAATGAATGTTTTCCAAACATTGTAGGAACTATTAAGAAAGTGGTTTTCCTTCTTCCCCTTTTTCCTTCCCACACTCCTCCCTGCTCCCACCCCACCACTAATAGCACACAAATAGCACTTCATGTAATTTTGGCTACTCTCCACTATTCCAGGCAGACTTCAGGAAATCTCTTGATTTATAGTTGGGGCATCCAGAGGCAGCATGCTGCCTGCTTCCTTCAGGGATGCCTGTTGGTGACATTTAGTGGGGTCGAGGTGCAGTATTTCAAGTGGGCAATATCCATATTTTAGTCAGATAACTCCATGTTTATACTCATAAATTGATTTAGTAATGAAATAAGCTCCTTTCATGATGCTTGCTGGCTTTAGGGGCTTTGTTATGGTATACTCAGACTTCCTGAAGTTTAGTTTACCAAAGCAGAGCCAAAGTTTTCTATCCATATTCCCATAAGCAGTCCAAGTGAATTCAATAGGGCCATTCACATTAATTGGTAAAGCAGGATTTGGGACTGGGTTCAGAAAGCCCCTGGAGCATGTGCTGGAGGCTCAGTGGCCTTTGGGCTCCCYGCTGCTGCTCTTGGCTGCCCCAGGAACATCAGTCCTGGGATGCTTTATGAGGCTGGAGGTTCCTGGAGCCCCGTATCTGTTCTCCTGCAGGTGGGATGCTTGGAGAGGGGCACCGGGCCAAATCCAAGGCTGCAGCTCCGTGGTTGGCCCCTGTATTTGGGTTTTGTCTCCGTGGATTGATGACCCTTCCCTGGGAGCTGCCCCCAGGTGAATTCCCTGCTGTTTGGAGGGGTCAGGTGGTCTCAGTGTCCTGGGGCTTTGCTGCTCTCCCAAAACCAGTCCTGCAGAAGGACAYGCTGGTACCTGGGCACTGGGGGCTGGCTGTGCCTTGTGCCGTGGAAAAACATGGAAAAACTACTGGGGATTGCTATTATTTGACTTGCATGCACTTAATGCATGTTCTGTAAGCTCCTTTTCAGTGAGGGATACAATAATCCTTGTTGGGCCCTTCTCTTCCTTAGATATTAGGAAATGGAGACTCTCAATGCACCATTAACAAGCCTAACTGGGTTACACTTACAGAAACTGATCCTGGAGTAAATCTGTGCCTCTGACACAAAAGTTACTCAGGGAGAGAAAAGGTCTGCAAGTGAACTGTGTGCTCTGCAGAAAGGATTCCCTCTGCACAGGGCACAGRGATCCCTTTGGATCCCCCTGGGCCGGAACAAATCGTGTTCCACTGCAGTTATTTACGTGCCTGTCTTTAAAGGATTTGCACTTTCCTGATGGGCCTTGCTGCTCTGACCTTGCTCATGGACCATGATGGACCACGGCAGAGTTTCCCCRTTTACACTGTGCTTGATTCAAGCTCCCTTGCAGCAGGAACCCGAAAAATCTTTCCATAGGAAATGTGGGAATTAGTGAGACTTCAGTTTGACTTTCCTTCGTGGGAGACAGGCCTGTCATTGTTGTGCTTGGAAGGAGTTCCTCATGACATCTCCTGAGCTGGGCTGCTCCTGGCTGTGTGGGGAAGGTGTTTGCAGAGGGCAGGCAGCTTGTTTGTGGCACAGAAGGGTGGGTGTTGTTAAAAGTGAAAAAACCTGGCTTTTGGACTTTCCTATCCAACCTCTCAGAGCGAATGAAATGTTGACTGATGCACCTGGAACTCAACTGAATTCCTACATTCCCAAGCTTAGACAGTGGCTGTGACCCAGGATCAGGGTGTTCTAGTCCCATTTGGAGCAGATTTGTTTATCCTGCAGTGTTGTTCCAGAGTTGTAGTCCTTTTCACAGMTGGGTGACCTGTGGCACTCACTCATTGTAGAGATGTTCTGGTTTCCTCCTCTGTAAACAGAGGAAACACCCACTCCTATGAAGTGCTGAAGACAAGCCTCACACAGCCTTGGCTCTGCTGAATGSTCTTCAGAAGGGTCTCAATTTAAAGCTTTATTCTATAAAAGTGTTATTATTATGCCAAAATAATGTTATTATACCAAACCGTGGCATCCTTGGACAATTCTGGGCCATCATCTCCCACTGGCAGCACAGGGGAGTTACCTGTTTCAAGAGGTATTTGGAATTCTGCCCAAAGTTAAGAAATTTTGTATTAGTTGTCTTGTTTCAGAGGAGAAGTGTGTAACAGCACTGACAGGTATCTCAAAGCTTTCTGGGGGATGTAGTTTCCCATCATTTTCAAAACTATGCTGATCAATAGGTAATATTTCCTTCTCCTATTGTAATGTTTGCCCCTTACATTGTTTCTTTTCTCCTTTATTATTCATTCTTCATCTTAAATGGAAAAAATCCCACACGAACTGTCAAACAAAGGAGTTAATCTTTTCCCACAACGTTCTGATCTTTTGTATATCTGCTTTACTCTCTGGTTTATGGCAACAGGTAAAGCTTCTCCCAAGAATAAAACAAACCMCGCTCACAGAGTTATAGAGAGCAGAAAGTTTTTAAATGAAACCCTGCAGTCCTGAAGTGGACTCTGACAACTGTGCTCCCAAAAACACACCGTGAAGGCACCGTATTAAAACTTTTTTTAGAGAAGTTCGAAGAGGAAAATTTAATGGAGGAATAGAAGGCAGGACAAGCTCCAGAGACTCTGCTCCTGCAGAGCTGTGTGGGACTGGGGCCTTTGTCTATTGAAAAAAAGGGCCCAGAAAGCCCCTTCTCGTCTCCCACTCCTCCCACGGCTTCGGTTAAATTCTCGGATCGTGAGGGCATGTAGGGAACAGCTGCTTATGATCTCTTCACAAGTGCTGGGTCATTGGTAAACAACCATCCCTCCACCCTCTCGGAGCAAAAAAAAAAAAAAAAGATACAAAAAATGTATTCATTTTGCCGATGATGAAGAGTAATGAAGAGCACGTGCAGGCCGCGCTGAGAGGGAGCGGGAGAAAAATGACAAATTAAATCATGTCTCGTTTGACAAGCCCCTAAGTGTAACAGATCTGCACTTGTGCCGTCTGACAGGCGTGATTGATACCACGGGGCACTCGTCAGCTCCTAAACGCACGGCCCCAACAAAGAGCCCTTCATCGTGGGCAGGGCGAGCGCCCTCCACGCCGCGTGTTTGCCTTGGCAGCCCCCGGCCCCTCGCCGCTCGCACAGCCCTGTTTGTTTTTACGGTCCTTAAAATATTGTAACCCAGTCAACTCAACAGTCATTTAAGGTAATTTCTGGTCTGAGCGGCATCTATTTTCTAGACAACTTTACAATAATATATGTTTGCTGAGGGCCAAATTCTTTGTGTGGGTGCCTCTGTTTCGGGGCCGCGTTCGGAGCTGTTGACTGGGGGAGAGTCACAGGATCCGGGAATTTCTAATAACTTGAAATCCAAACCTCCTGGATGTTTCAGACCGTGCCGTTTATAGGAGATATTCAGCATGGCAAAGCAGTACCCTTTTCTTTACGTTTCACTTGTGTACAAACCAACMACCCCAGCATCTCCTTGGGGGGAAACACTTGGTCTGAGACAGAAAATTTCATCCTGAACATGTCAAGGTGGTAAATGTAAAAAAGGGCAATACTGTAAAATGAGCCAGAGTCTTTAATTATCAGTGTTTTGTTATTGCACCACATCAACAGTTTTTCTATGGGGCTTTTAAATGTATTAAATRGGAGCTGGAGGATGATGAATTGTTTGCCACAATCTCAAAAATGGCTCAGCAGTTCAGAGCAGCCAGTGAAGGATTTGTGATGACACAGAAATGAGCACAAGAGCCCTGCAAGTAGCCTAGAACATGGATAWTCCTGTGGAAGGAGACATCAGTGCTATAACTTTGATTTTTAAGGACTTAACCCATTCAAAGCAGAGTTTGTGGAGGAACATCTCCCCTTACCCCGGGCCAGCAGTGATGGGAGGTCTCTGTCACCTCTAGATGCCCTTGGCTGGTGTTTTTATTCCTGTGAAATTATTTATTGGCAGGGAAGAAGAATCAGCACAGCTTTTAGCTAAATCCATGGTGTCTGTAAGTCCAGGACCCTCCTCAGCCTGGGCTTTAGGAGATGCTTCTGTTCCTATCAGCTGTGTCTGTGCAGGGATCATTCTGATCCAGGCTTCCATTCCCTGTATCTTTACTGCTTGTCCTGGGCCCTTGGCTCCATTAAGGGTGGATGCTTTATAAATAAACCCTGTTTATTTAGGCCTTTTTAATCTGACATTTCCAATCAAGCTAATTCATCCGAGAGAGACCAACCATCCTTTTATTTATTTTAGCCTATTTTAGCAAGGTAACCCAATCCAGACCATCTCCATATCTTGTTTACAAAAGCAGCCGTGGTGACAACATCTGTCCTGTGTAAAATGTCAAAAAAGGGGGAAAAAAAAGAGGAAAAAAAACYTAGGGAAAATCATCGAGGTATCGGAGTTGTTGTTCAGACACACGTGGCAAAACGAGCCTCCATTGTTGTCTGCAGTGTTCAGAGGATAAAAAAGGTCAGAAGGAGGAATCAGAGCTGTGGCTGAGGGTCTGTGTCCCTGTGTCAGGCCATGGAATGTTCTGTGGAATTTGTTAAATGCTGGCAGTAGTGGCTGTTCCAGAAGTGTTTGGAAAAYGCTCTCAGGCACAGGGAGGGATTTTGGGTGTCCTGTGCAGGGCCAGGAGCTGGACTGGATGATCCTTGGGGGTCCCTTCCAGCTCAGGATATTCCATAATTCCATGAAYACTGTGCACAGGTAGAGGAACCTGTGGAGGAAATGGTTGTTTCATGCTTATAAAAGGGGTTTGTTTACGAGGCAATTAAGACCTTTTTTTCCTGATGTAACTGATCAGATACATCAGCAAGAGAAGGTTAGAAGGAAGGAAAAATGCTCTAAAAGTCAGGTTTTGGGCCCGGTGATATCTGAACAGTCAGGAAAGGGGTTGTGATCATTGTGATTATTTGCATTTTAAGCTACCTGTAGGTTCTGAATGGCACTAAAGGGATTTTACACCTTGCTGGTGAAAACTGCTGATTTTAAACGATGCTGTGAAGTCGCTTTTGCCATCCCATAAACGAGGGGAAGTTGACACAGTTCCACTCTGGGARGTTGACTCACACCAAAATGACACTTAAAACATGTAAGGGGCTGTGAGGGAGGGAACAGTCAGGGTGACACCGCTTTGTGCTCCCCAGAAGGGAGGGAAAGCCGAGCAGCTCCCATTGCTGGGATGCCTGGGCAGCACCCGATGGCTTCTCCTGATCCTTGCTGATCCCTGCGAGCTCTTGGATTTCAGGAAGAGGTGGAAGCCTGAGGAATTTATTTGTCACTTGAGCTCGTGATGACCATCAGGAATGAAAGCTGCAGAGTCCATTACTCCTTGCCATTGTGTGGTGGGCTCTTGTTCAGGTTCACTGCCGCACCATGTGTGGTTTGACATGGACTTCCTGCTGGTGGAATTCTCCTTATTGCCAGACTATGGAATAATATTGGAATAATAATTATTTGTATGCACAGAAGGGGCTGTACAGCAGGGATGGCAGCAGCCCTTCCTTGGCTCGGGTCTGACCTACCCAAAATAAGTGACCCTGGCAGAAATTTGGTGTTCCTATATTTTGGGGAATTCAGCACATCCCCATGCCGAGCGATAATGAAACAGTTATTTTGTGAATCAAAATGAAAATATCTGTGTTTTATCAAAAAGCCATTTCAATGTAGTATATCTGACAGGCATCTCTTTGCTACTAAATCTGAAAAAAATGACATTAAATTAGAGAGAGGAAGATTTTCCCCACGGATCCTTCAAATTTCAACCAAACCTGAAATAGAAACAGATCTGATGAAAAGCCCTGTGCATGTTATAGGAGCCAAACACACCTGAGAAAACTCTTTAACTGCATTTTGGCCCAGCCCTGCGATACACAAACCTGAGCCCCTTCTGCTCCTGCTGCTGCACTTGCATCCATGTGACAGAAAAGATTAAAACAAGACAGCACCATCAAAGCCCATTGATCCGGGAGGAGCGGGTGGGAACTCCTGGAAGGAGATTGTCAGACAGTGACAGCTTGGAATAAATCCAAACCCGATTGCAGCCCGGAGAAATTGGCTTTCTGTTGTTCCGTGTTTTCTGTAATGCAAACCAGTGTGGGGGGGGGGCTGGGATGTGATTGTCATTAGGAAAAGCTTTTGCCAGCACGGTAGCTCCGACACCGGGSGATAATGCATTACACACTGATGCTTCCCAGGACGTGGATTCCGCTGGATCCCGCGGCAGTTGTGCTGCTGATTCCATCGGGGATGTGCTCCCGACCCACGGTTTCCCCTCCCGGCAGTGCGAGGCTGAGCTCCAGCCCCGGTTCACAGAAATGCCCCCACCTGCCTGCGCTCCTCGGGTTTCAGCCGGCACCGCTGCCCCTGGGGCTCCCGGGGGGGCTTGGATTCCAGACAATGGGCAGAACAATGGGGAAAGGACCCCCCGGTCCCGTTACAGCCTAATGCCCCCGGGGAAAGGCTCCCGGGCACTTCAAAGGGGCTCCACGCCCGAACAGCCGCGGAGGTGAGAGCGCCGGGCAGGGATGCGCCTCCCCCCAGCCCTGCCCGGCTCCTGCTCCCCGGGATGGATTCGGCTCGGGAATCGCTCAGGTGGATGGGGCTGATGGTCCCGACATCGCTTTGGGGATCCAGGTAAACAGAGGAGCTTTGCCCGCTCGTGGCCGTAGAGGAGATGCCAGCCCCCGGGCGTGGCTCCGAGCAGCGGTGACACTCGGGTGACAGCGCGTGGCCCGCGGGTCCTGCCGAGCCCTTCCCCGCTGCCGTTTCAAAGGAATGCAGCAAATGTGGAGCCCTGTCCTCGCTGCCCTGCCGGACACGGCCGCGCTCCCCTGCCGAGGGAGCAGGTGCTGATCCTGCGAAACTCGACCCGGGCATGGATTGTAACGCATCTCGAAAGACCCCGACCTGCCAGGATGGGAAAGGGAGTCTGCAGAACGAGATTTTCTTCCCTTAGACCTGGAAAACCTGGTGGTGTCTGTGGTTTTGTAAAAGCTCTCATACTTTATTTATTTTTATTCCTCTGCTAGCCCTTGGGTACAGATTACTTTCAAACAAGCTGGTTTACTGTTTGCATAACACGGGCTTAAATTCAGTTAGAAATAGATCATTTTTCAAGTAAAATTCCCCAGAAAATAATTACAAGTATTTGGGGGTGTTGGGGAAAACATCAGAAATCTTTCTTGCTAAGGTCTGGTGACACCTGGCAATTAAAAATAAAAATCCATTTCGTGATCCAGACCTTCCTCTGTCTCCTTGGGGACAAATTAAACTGCACTGCAGAAGTTTCAAACATGCTTCTAAATCCAGCATCGTTTGCTTCTGGGTAGATTCTACATTCTACAAATTATTTCTTCCTGGGAAAGTGTCTTGGATTCATATTAATGAGGATTCCATGTTTGTGGTTAGGGAAAATTTAGTCTTGTGGCTTAAGCAGCCTCAGGACTCTCATTAAGTGTGAGAGGTTAATAATCTAAACTAGCAGTTAACTAGCTCTGGTCAGCAGAGCATTATTGCTCTTGGCTCGGGTGAGCTGGGCTGCTCCCTCGTCCTCTGCAGTGCCAGAAATGCAGGTGGGAACAGGAGCCCAGGCAAGGTGAGCTGCACATGAGCCTCTCCTGATTCTAGCGCTGGGGGAGATGTTGGGAAATGTTTGGAGTGGCAATAAGATGCTGATGGGCAAACGATGGCTGCGAGAGGAGGGGGGTGGGAGCTCCGGGGTGAGCTCAGGGCTGGTTTGTGCTCTGCTGGGTTGAGATCCTGGTCCAGCCAAGGGCTGTGCACAGGCAGCTCGGACCTTTTTTTGTTTCCAACAAAAAACCCTTCTTTTTTTGTGGCAACATGTGCTGCAGCACAATTCAAACATGCAGAAGTCCCAGCTGTGTTTGGCTCCGTGTGAGGAGGAATTTCACGTGTCCAGTGTGGCAGGTACAGCCACTGAATGAAATCCTGGAATTCCAGAGCACTGGTTGGATGGATCTCTGGAGATGCTCTGTTCCAACCTGCTGCTCCAGAAGCTCTGCTTCAGGTTGCTCAGGGCCGTGTGGAGTTGAGGCTTGGACACCCCCAGGGGCAGAGCCTGCAGTACTTCTCTGGCCAACCTATTCTAGTATTTGGCTGCTGTCATGGTGAGGAAAGTTTTCCTTTGGAAATTCCATGTCCTTGCTGCTGTCTGGTGCCCCTACTGCCCCTCTCCTCCAAGGACAGCCTGGTCCCATCGCTGCATCCTCTGCCTGGGTGGTTGTAACCAGCACTGAGGCCTCCCCTTCGCCTTCCCCTTGTGCCAAAAAGAGTCACCTCTCTCCATTTCTCTCTCTAAAGCACCCTCAGCCCCTGTCCTTTGGTCCTTTAGTCCTTTGGTGAGCCCCAAACCGGACACAGTGCTCCAAACACAACGGGAAAAGAGGGAAAGGCTCATTTTCCTGGCCCTGCTGGCTGCATCCTTACCGGGCCAGCCCGGGGTGTGGTTCCCCCACCTACCAGCAGCATTGAGCTGCTTCGTGGGTCAAGAGCCTGAAAGAAACAGCTCGGGTGTTCCTGACATTGAGGAATTGCTGCCGAAAGGGGAGGGCAGCCACAAATGAGCTCTGTCCTTCTACAGCCCATGGAAACTTTAGTTTTAATTGCACAGACCCCAAGCAAATTAAAAAGAAGCAGCCAAATCAGTTACCAGGCTGGTCTCCTGCAGTGTCCTGACAGCTCCCAGAGGCCTCTGCAGAGACAAGGTTTGGCTGCTTTCTGCCACATCCTCTTTGCCTAAATTTAGAAGGGTAAAGAGATTCTAATATGTGAGTGATCTTTGTGCAGTTATGGAGTAGATTCTGTTCCCAGGGGAAAAAATAGGACATGATCAGATATCTTAGAATTATGCCCCCTTTCCTTTCTAATGTGTTTATTTCAAGGATCCAGTTTATTTTAGCAGATGTCTCCTGTTGGAGCATCCACTGATTAATATTCTGGCATTTTAGGAAAAGAGATCCCCCAAATATCCAGAAAAATACATTTCATTTAGTCTCACTAAGCATCAATCTGAGAGCAAGAACCCAAGACGTTGTCTAGAGATCCAAAACATTATTGTGGGGAATCAAACAGAGCCTGGACTGAGATGCCTGAACGAAGAGCTCTTTTTCCCCACCCTGTGCTGTCCAGCCCCTGCTGACACAGCTCACACCACCCTGAGCTGCTTTTTACCTGCTGTAAAAGAGGAAACAGGTTCATTACCTATGATTTTTGTGAGGGATAGAGATGCTTTTGCTGCCTGTAACTCCCGTGACCGGGGTCTCCAGGGTCTCTGTGCTGTATCCACAGGCAGCTGAGGTATGGTGGGAGCAGGGGAAGCTGCAGAGGCTGCTCACAGCCAGTGCAAGTGCTCAAACACTTGGGAGCCCCACGCTGATGTGGTTTGGGGCTGTTCTGAAGCCTCTCTCTCCTTCTGTCAGGCTCTGCACAAGCAGTTCCCCTTGGGAAGAAGTGCCTGGGACTCCAGCCTAGCCATACATCTCTGTCAAAATCCCTATGAATAAATTAACCTTTCTAAAGATTAGTGCACCCTAATACCTCAGGGTTTTTTTCTTGTTTTTTAACAGAACAAATGCTAAAAACGCCTTGACAGACCTGGCTGGGGTTTGTGCCGTGGAGCATCTACAAGGGATTATGCAGTGAGTGGTGTTAAAGGCACAGCCATGTGATGGTGGCCAGCACTGGCTGGTCCCCTGCTCTGGAGAAGGGATTCAGTGATGGCAAAACACACGAGCACGAGTAGGAAATCCTCATTAGGGCAAATCATAAAAAAGCTGAAGAAAGCTCTCGTGTTTTTCCTTTCAAAACACCTCGGATTCAGCCACCTCCCAAAGCCTCACCCCAGACAAAGACTTGGTGTGATCAAACAGCTCTGAAGGTTTTGGAAGCTGCACCAGCACTGGGAGAGCTGGAACGCTGGTGGCCGAGTGTTTGCGGGGAACAATGGGCTCAGTGTCAGCAGCCCAACACAGCCTTGTCCTCAAGGCTTTTCCCTCTTTCCCTCCTCAGCTCCAGCCCTTATTTTGGTAGGACAGACCAAAGGGAGCTCAGGTATCTGTGGCTCCATTCTCCTGCCATTGGATTGCTGGAGTTGATCTGATCCTTTCCAGGCGGCCGGGGCGGAGGGGCCATTCCAAAGATGGCAGGGAGTGTTTTGATTTTTGATCCTTTTGAGATGAATTATGGGGAGGAAGCTGTCTGCTATCAGAGGAATTAGTCAAATTCCTTGTCAGATGTGCAATCCCATTAAAAATGCATTATCTGTTTTCAAAGCTTAAGTGTGGGTGTTGGTTGAGAGTCTTTAAAATATTATTGTAAACTTTCACTGAGAACAAGTATTCCCGAGTCTTTCATGAGGGCTAATCCCACTTCAACTACCGTAAACCATCAACTTCTGGGGTGGCCTTCCCGAGCAGCGCGAGGCCAGAGCAAGCCACGATTCTGGGAAAATCCCCCTGGAAGATGCCCACGTTTGTTTTAGGAGGCTGTTGGCAGCTCTCGGCACCGAGCTGGTTCGTTCTGATGATGATTCTGTGTCTGCATCGCCCCCCACACTCTCCCTCTGCTCTCCTGCCTGGCACCTAAAGCTCAGTCAGTCTCTGAATCTGGGGCTGAACTCAGCCCGAATGAGATCCCAAACTCTGGTGCCAGCAAAGAGTAAATTGGGACCTCTTAAAGGTGTCTGCTCCTAAGCTGAATATCTGAAAAGTAGATGGCAGGAACCTCAGTCAAAGCTTTGAAGAATGTGTCCGTGGAAGGAAGCCACAGGTTCTTCTGTGGAGGATTAACAGGATATCCTCCCCCATGCAGTGTCACTCGTTCTTTGAAACACATTCCTTGGAATTATTTAATAAGCACATAAAGGTGGCATGTAAACTTCTCTTTTTAAAGTAATTATTAGCTGCAGAATGACACACTCTCCCTATGTTATTTTTTAAATTATTTTTGACGCGTAAATAGGATTTCCAGGAAAATCCCACAGATTTCTGCTGTCTTTCACTGACACTCACAACCAGGACATTGCTCCAATTGGATTTACAGTAGCCATGGCAGGTCATAAATGATGTTCTGGGGCCAGCTGAGCTCTGTTCCACAGGTTATTTCCCTAGACCTTTGCTCATTGGAATTCTTAGTGTCTGAGAACAGGGGTAATTCCATCATTTTTATTTGCTTTTCTGCACCATCTGAGCACAACTGGGATGGCCAAGAACCTGCAAATCCATCTGTACAACAAAGCTACATATTTTAATGATAAAAAAAGAGTGTGGTCACCTTTTCAGAGGAAGGAAACAGCCTTGGCTGGCAAGGGCTCCATTGTAGGGCCGTGCCAGCACCGAGGGACATGTTTCATGTTACTTTGTTTTTCTGTTCCATGCAAGGAGTTGGCAGAAAATAGGCAAATTCCTCAGGTCTGGCTGGATGCTCTGGCTCTTACAGGGACCGTGTTTCCTGCCTGCATCTCTGGCAAGTGACTCAGTTTCTAGAACAGCTCCAGCCCCCTGTGTCACTGCAGGGGAATGAAGCCCAGCTTGGTCCTTATCTCCTGAAATTCCTCCAAAGTTCTGGGTTCAAATCGCTCTCGACACTGCTGCCAGTGCACCTGTTAAAATATTTTCCAGACAACGAAAACGAAAGGAGCACATGCACATCAGGAATCTTAGGGATAATGTGTTGTCTTTGAAGGCTTCTAAGGTGGTTTGATTTTATTTTGATGGTGGCTGAACTCCCCAGAGATCCTACTGGGACCTGTAAACAAATGCTGGAGGATGAAATGAGTTGTGTGGGAAGGTGAAAACCAGAGTCATTCTTTCTTTAGCCAATCCATATAAAAAATCAGTCCAAAAATAGATTTTAAAGAGAGTTTCCCTCTCTCTTCTGCTAAATAAATGAAAGAACACCGGCAAATATTCTCCTCCACCCTTCCAGGCTTGGCAAGCAGTGAACCTTCAGAACCCAAGCTGGTCTTTACCTTATGAAGTTTCCACCACTCTTTGCGGTCTCTGTCCCAAACCTCAGAACCCTGCCTGACACTGCCCAGACAACTTTGTGACCAGGCAAAGCCAGAAAACAGAGACATTTCCTTGGACCCCAAGAGCCAAGCAGGGAGCATGTGGTGCTCGGGTCTTCCCCAGCCGCGTGTGCCTGGCCCCGCGAGGCGGCTGCAAACACAACTTCCCGCGGGGCCGCGCGGCAGAGACGGTGGCACTTGGACGTTTCCTTTGCTAGAATAGGTTTATCTCAAAATTTTTATGTTGTTTCAGCAGAGTGGAGTGTTTACCACCACCAGCAGGGCCCGCAGACAGCCCGCTGCAGCGCTCTTCCCGCCGGGAAGCGGCAGTACCTCAAGCCTGAACCAATTTAGGAGAGGCATCGGCCATATGATTTTAATAGGAACAAGTGGAGCAAATTTGTGAGCGGGTTGTTGGCCGGGCTCGGGGCGAGGGGCACCTGCAACCCATCAACACGGCTCACGCTACAAGGTGTGAATGCCCGGGCGGAATGGCGACAGCAAGGCGCAGCGCGCGGGGATCCCTCGGGCGCTGGGGAGGTGTTAACACGCGGCAGGAAGGGAAGCCTCGCGCCAAAACGCCGCTGCTCGTGGCTGTGTGAGCACTGGGCCGGGTCTGGGATGTGCGAGGGGCAAGGTGAGGGCTGGGACGGGGCACAGGGCACGGCCAGGGCTGCTGGGAGGCTCGGGTGTGGGGGGTGGGAGCTGGAGGGGGCAGAAAGTGGCCTCGGGCTTGTTCTGGGAAGTGGGAGAGAGCTCCTGTGGCACGGGGGTGGTGCAGGTCTGGGAAAAGGGTGGAACGTGCGGGAGGGGCAGGAGGATCTCTCAGCACAGAGCAGACTCTCCAGAAGTCTCCCTAAAACTTGTGCTCTTGGAAAGATCCTGGAAGGACCTTGGAAGGATCCTTCCCAGCTGTGTCCTGAGCCATTCCTTACATTTTTTGCAGGGATGCGATTTCTTGCCCTGTTTCATAGATTTCTCCCTTCTTGCAACATCCCGGAGGGTGACCTCAGCACGCTGTAATGTTCCTTGCATTGTGTGCCAGCTCCCAGGGTGTATTTCCATTGATCTGAACGAGCTCAGACCTACAGTGACACGGCCCAGRGGCAGACAAATTTGGGCTGCCACAAAAACGTGGGCCTCTGCTTGAGGGAACACAGGTCCCCTCCTGATCCCACCTTCCCCTCTGGCAAACATCTGGAGCTGCTGTGTCCTGCTGGAGTTTCTTTCTGTTTGCCTTTACTTCTGTTGCTTTATTTCTTTATCCAGGCTGGGAATGTTGGGGCTGCTCAGCCTGGGGAAGAGGAGGTTGTGTGGAGACCTCACAGCACCTTCCAGGGTCTGARGGGGCTGCAGGGAACTGGAGAGGGGCTCTGTATCAGGAGTGGCAGGACAGTGCCCRGGGAAGCTGTGGCTGCTCCATCCCGGGCAGTGTCCGAGGCCAGGTTGGACGGGGCTTGGAGCACCCTGGGATAGGGGAAGGTGGATGAGCTTTAAGGTCCCTTCCAACCCAACCCATTCTGTGATTCTCTTGCTCAGCCAGCCTTGACTTAGCAGAATATTCACCCTCCAGTTCAGGGGGTTCACACACACTCTCTTCCCTGTGTCCACGGTTGCTTTTCTGCACATCCGAAGTAACCCCAACCTGCTTTCCCCCTCCACACGAAGCCCCTTGAGCCCACACTCTGCTTTGCCAGTCGCTGCTTCCTGCCACTTGCCATGGCCTCTTCCCTGGAGGTAAGAAAATAACCTGGCTCACTCGCTCCCAGTGGTAATCTGTTGTTCTGGCATGCTGTGAATGACTGGTTTCAGGCGAGCCTGTCAGTGTCCCTTGCCAGCAGGCAGGTTTTGGATGTTTGCTTTGGGAACAGTTTGTGGTTGAGTGGCTGTGTTCCACTCCACATGTAAACACGGGCAAAAACTCCCATTTAACAGTTCTAAACACTTGGACACTGGTCAAAGAGGCTACTCCGCTTTTCTGTAATACATCGAGATTTTGCATAAAGAACAGAACAATTTAGTAGCAGGAATGCCCAGGACCTGCCAAATGTATGATTTTGTTTGATTTTATTTTTAAAAATGCCTAGCACACAAACTGAGCCTTTATTTGGAAGGAGATATGGAGAAAGCAAAGCTTAATTGACTCTCAGACTGTACAATTGGAGTCATGTCTAAAAGGAAATGTGCCTTTCCCCTCAGTGTGTGCTCGTACTGGAGGCCACTTTCCACTCCTATTTGCATGAGTTGAAACCACAGTAACTCCTCACACGACTGTGCCAGGATGGCTTGAGATTGGAACTGGGTCCTCAGCTATTTCCAGCTTTGTTTTTGCTCTCTCAGTCATCTGATTGCTCCCAGGGATGCCAATCTGCTCCCTTGCCGTGGCCACGCACGAGGCTCTGGCTGCAGCAGCAGGGCCTCGTGTCTGCTCAGCACTTTCCCAAATCCAGACCTTTTCCTGCTTCATGTGGCAGAAGACGAATGTGTTGGGCCCTGTGTGTTTGGGCCACTCCATTTTATACCCTGGATCA
The DNA here is from genome assembly GCA_018881555.1 of Amblyornis subalaris. Lineage (NCBI taxonomy): Eukaryota > Metazoa > Chordata > Aves > Passeriformes > Ptilonorhynchidae > Amblyornis > Amblyornis subalaris. The sequence goes on from JACAXG010000099.1 coordinate 1,461,090, forward strand.
TTTGGTGAGGACCAAGCATTGAACTCACACTCCTCTTCCACGCTCACGAGTGGCCACAGAAGTGCAGGTGGTGCTGCTGATGTCCTGGCACGTGTTTGTGGTGAGCTGACATCCAGTGTGCAATGAAACCACCATTCCCAGACCTATTTTAGCTCTAAATACATCCTACAGGTCTCCGAAAGGAGGGATTTTTCTAGTGAGGGACCCAGGAACAGCCCAGCTCAGCCTTTCAGGCATTTGCAGCTTAAGGGCACCTTCTGGCTCATTGAGCACTGTATTCTCTCCTGGGTATTCATGCACAGCCTGCAGAGGACAGAGGATCTCTGGTAGCACTTGTTGGTGCTCCACAGCTTGTCTGCTCACATGATGCTGGCAAACTGCCTTATTTCCAGCTGCTAAATTGCATTCAAAGGCCATTTAAAATACTTTCCTAATAAAACTCGCCTATAAAAATAGTTACTATAGCTGCTGCAAGGATGTTCTAGGAGCCGGTCCAAAAGACAGTCCCTACTGAGCTGAGATCCACCCTACTAAAAAAAGCTGAGAAATTTCAGCCTTAGCAGGATTCCAGCAGAAATGAGCAGCAGCAGCAGCAGCAAAGTGGCAGCGGAAGTGTTAATCAGACCTTGGGCTGTCTCAGTTAATGCACAGTCACTGCCGCCCTGACGGAGCAGAGACGGAGCAGGGCTCGTTRGGTAGGGTTTCTGAGCTGTTCAAATATGTTACAGCTCGGCTTTTAAACTAGAAGAGCTTGGATTAATTGAGTAAGTGGCACTTCAGAGATTGCAGTTGAGGAGGATGCCGAGTGTGGCTAAACACAGCCTGGGTGTTCCCCGGCTTTTCCCTCTTTGAGCCTGTGGCTGCTCCTTGCCCGTGGCCGTGGGGTGAGGGCACAGCAGATCTGCTGCAGGTTTTATGGCCAGGGAGCTGGGACATGCAGCTGTTTCCACGCTTTGATCACAGCAGACAGCAGAACAGGCAAAGCCAGTGCTGCTGCAGACTTGTTTTTATTCAGGACCCCCTCCGGTGAGCTCAGCCCAGCTGCTTGGGCTCCCAGGAGGGGCCGGGGGAGGGCTGGCGCAGMGTGCCCGTGGCAGATGGCACCTGCTGAGTCTTCTTTCTGGCCAGGTATAACTATTCCCTGCTTGCCACTTCATTCCAAGCGTGCTAGAAATGCAACTTGTAAAAGAATTATTTTCTCCGAGTGCGGCAGAAATTCTGGGGGCTGCCACTTCCCTCTGAGCCTGGAGCTCTCTTTTCCCTTCCCACGGAGGGGAAGGATGTCTCTACCTCAGCCTCACCCACACAGCTGATGCTTTGACTTCTGTTATCAGTGAGGAAAATCCTCCCAGGACTTGGTGACTCGTGGAAACCTCTTTTTCTTCTCAGCACTGCGTCCCAGGACAGAGATTTGATTTTCTTCATATTTGGACATGCCTGGTGCAGATGCCACAAATAGCCCAGCCTCTCTTCTTCATCAGGGCTTTTTCCTTCTCTGTCATTCCAGTGGCAGACAGATCTGGATTCTCTGTYATGTGAGGGATAAGACAGAGGAAGAGAAGGAGCTGTCAGGGAGCTGGGCCCACTCCATAAAGTGTTCAGAACTGGGCACCTTCTTGTGCTTTCAGAGGGGATTTAAGGGCAAACGTTACAGGAATTCCTCCTTTCCTGACTTAAGCCCATGCCAGGGGTGAAAGTGCACATCTCCAAACACGCCTGTAACTCTTAAAAGCTTTTTACTGTTCAGCACCCCCAAAAAATTGAATTGATTACCCTGGATATATTTTAGCCAATATATTGTTTTGGCTGCTGGAGAGCCAAAATGCTTTTTTTCTATGAGTCCCGCTGGAAATGGGTGAATTTTTTTTTCTGTATCACCCTCTCCTTGCTCCCTCCTCAGCCTTAGCTTGTGATTTCCAGAGAGAAAATGTTGCAACATTTTGTTCTGTGGCGAAATCAAACCTGGGACATTCCGGGTGGATGGGAATGAAGCAGCAGCCAGGGAGCAACACGAGGTGCAGGCTTTCTGCCTTTGGAATGGGCTCTGTTGTTCCGGCTGCAAGTGGAAAGTATCTCATTGGGAAATGCTAAAACATTGATTTCTAGTGCTGGAAAATTGCTTTCTGTGAATTTCTTCTTTCCTTTGAACTTACCTGGCTTTGAAATGTGTTAAAATGTAAATTTTCATGCTGGTAATTGAGGTATTTTAACAAGACCTAAGATTGCGTAAGTGGTCTCCGGGATGGGTTTCTTCATTTTTGTTTTTTATGGGAAGTTGCAGCCCAGGAAGTGATGGGGTGTTTTGTAGTGAATTCTAAGTGAAATGTTAGAACTCTTCCTTTCAAAGTTGTCTAATTCAGGCGTGGGCATTTAGAATGAGATTTTTCCATCCTGTCTAATTTCTGTCTTCATTTTTGATCTCTCACAAGAGGCATRGCATAGAGAGTTATCACGTATTTCATCCTTCTGCCTTATTGGAATATGAAACTAGAACATAAAACCTCAGACTTTTGGGGTTGTTAACTAAACAAGATCTGTGTAAAGCTCATTTGACCTCGATTACCCAAATTGAGAACAAGATTGTTTATTTAAACTGAATTTTTCTGAAGTACCGTAAGTGTTGGCAACACAGCTTAGAAGTSATATTTGTGCTTTTCCTTGTGTCTGTCACTGCAACTGACATTTGGGACTCTCTTAAGAWACGATTTTTATGGGTTTCAAGCACTGAGGTGCCCGTATTGACTTCAGTGATGCTCAGCCTGTATGGAAATCAGGGTGAATATTTCGGAGCTCACTGCRAGCCTGTAGTCTGCAGTGTGGGTTCTCGCCTTGACAGCACAATAACGCTCTTTGCCAGTAGGTGGGGTTCCAATCCTGTTAAAAAAGACCTGGGAAACCCTGTCCATGCCTGCTCGCTCCTCTTGCACTTCCCTCCACAAGCTGGCCACATCTGGAAATGTTTGATTTGATATAGTGTCGTTTTACATTGCAGAAATGAGCGTAAGCGGTTTTTTAACCCACCAAGTGAGAAATGTGATCTGGGTTTTACTACCGACCCTTTAAATAAAAACCAGATCGCTTATTAAACCATTATCTATCAAGGATATGGAGAGGGTTAGAAATATCCCAGGATCAGGATCGGAATTGGAACGGACACATTTCTGTCTACTGTCCGGCCCTGGCAGCCCGGCGGTGCAGAGCTGAAATCCCTCACAGGAGGGAAAACAAACGCAGGGATAAAGGAACAAGTTCAGCTCCTCTCCCTGAATCTGCCTTGGCTGTGACCGTTCCCACTCGRGCCCGGGGCGCTGCCGAGAGGAAGGAGCTGAAGTGTCTTATGGGGTGGTGTTGGTTACCACGGGTGGGGTAAAACCTTCCTTATGAGCAGGAATAGATCAGGGAAAGTCAGCGTGTCCCAAATCCCTGCTCAGAGCAGGCAAGAGACAGGGAGAGGAGCACACTCCTGCCTCGTAGAAGGGGAATGCTGCTCCTTTGGGCCAGCTCTGAGCTCTGTACCCCTGAGTGAACTGCAGCTCATTCCTTCGGGTCCCAGTGGATGCCCCTGGGTGTTGCAACAATCCAGCCCCTTGTCTCCACCCCCCTGGCAGTGATGTCCCCKCGCGGATCAGGGCACATCCCGCCGGCTTTGGCAGAGCTGCTCCCGTGAGCAGGACCAGCAGGGCTTGGCTCCCCGTGAGTTGTGACAGTTGGCACCCGAAATGAAACAAGGATCAGATGGGAGGTGGATTTTTTTGCCGTCATGTTGCATTTGAAAGCTCGTGTTACTTTGCTTGTGTTACATTGCATCACACCCGAGCGAGTCAGTGTGTCACAAAGCTGCCTCGTGTAATTGTACCCTGCAGAAATGCACCAGAATGCCCCCGAAAAGTGATATTTCATGCTTGCCAGCTAACGCCTCGGCCAAGATTAAATCCACCAAAAGTGGGTATGTCCAATTGTTCGTTTGGACCAGCAAATAATTCATTACCCACATTATCTTTGTTTCTTTTTTTTTGAAATGTCACTCCGTGTTGTAAATCACCACAGGTCCTGCTTAAAATGCCAGCGCAGGGATTTGTTTTAAAGGGAAAATTAAATTTTAGGGCCAATTCACACAGTAGTTTTCCYCCCGAAGCAGGGCTGCCCATCTCCTAAGGCAAAATGCCTGCTTGGAGGACTTCCCTCCCTTTAAGCAGCGATTCYCCCTGGGCTCAGAATATTCATCTGGAGACTCCCACACGGGCACAGGCCTGGAAACCCTGAGCTGAACACACTGGATGCTGGGAATGGAGCTCCTGGGACATCGCCCTCTGCTCTCTTTTTCTGAATGATCTCAGGGAAAAGGATCGCTCTCCTCTGTCTCTGTGCCTCAGAGTGCCCATCTGCACTTTGCTGCGTTGGCAGGGTGAAGCCTTGGCTTTCAGAATTAATTCCTTCAAGCTCTGATGAAGGGACAGACTTGGGTTGTGGATGACAAGGGGAGACTCGGAATCTCCTGAGCTGAAAGGGACCCACGGGATCATCCAGTCGAGCTCCTGGACTTTTGACTAAGAATTATCTCAAGAAATGAGATTCTGAAACACTGATGGRAGTGGGGGAAATTAGAATTCAGGTGACACCTTCTGCTTGGAAAATTCTTTTTATTTTACGGAGAGGAGAAGGTTGTGTGGAGACCTCACAGCAGCCTCCAGTATCTGACAGGGCTACAGGGAACTGGGGAGGGACTCTGCATCAGGAACTGAGTGACAGGACAAGGGGGATGGGTTCAGGTTGAAACAACGGAAATCTAGTTTGGATATTAGGAAGGAATTCTTCCCTGTGAGGGTGGGGAGGCCCTGGCACAGGTTGCCCAGAGAAGCTGTGGCTGCCCCATCCCTGGAAGTGTCCAAGGTGAGGTTGGACRGGGCTTGGAGMAACCTGRGATWGTGGAAGGTGTCCCTGCCCATGGCAGGGGTGGCACTGGATGAGCTTTAAKGTCCCTTCCAATCCAAACCATTCCATGATTCCATGATCCAGCTGTTAGTGCCTCTATCCTTCTTGGGCATTTGACCTCCGGTGGCCTCACTGCCAGCCTGGTGCCATCACCACGGCCCAGCTGTGCCACAGGGTCCAGATGTGCACACCCATCTGGKGGGACAGCAGAGGCTGCTGCGCAAAGGACAATTCCTGTTTTAAAATTTCCTCGGAAAACACCCAACAAACCCCCAGGATTTCGAGGGGGTTTCCTCCCTGCAGGGCTGGCAGGCAGGAATTGTGTTTCCCAGCTGTGACACGGCACCTCTGGAAGCACAAACTGACCCTTTTATGGCAGYGATAACTGAAATATTTCACCACAGTGTAAAATCAGGGACACTCCAACAGCCACTGCAAGTGTTGGGAGTTTCCCTCTTATCAGAGTGATGAGATTAAGGATCCACTCATTCCACCCCTGCCATGGGCAGGGACACCTTCCACTATCCCAGGCTGCTCCAAGCCCCGTCCAACCTGGCCTTGGGACTTCCAGGGATGGGGCAGCCACAGCTTCTCTGGGCARCCTGTGCCAGGGCCTGGCACGTGTGGCAGACACGTTAATTACTCGTGTCATTAATCTCAGGATGTGCTTTCCAGAAGCCTCTAGGTTAATTCAGACAGGAAGGTGTATCCAGGTAGTTATTGCCACCTAATTGCTGCCTTTTGGCAGTACAAAGTTGCATGGAATATCCTGAATATCCTGAGTTGGAAGGGGTCTCACAAGGATCATGCRGTCCAACACCCCCCTTGCTGTCATGGCATCACTCACACTTACGGTTTGGTGTTGTTGGGAATGTCAAGAAGTTGAATTTGTTGGGAATGAAGCAGGATTTATTTTCTGCATTAGTTAATGGCACTTCCTCTCCTCAGCCACGATTCCGACTGGAGGGGATGAATCTCAAGCAGAGCAGCAGAACCCTCGGTAACACTTTAACAGGATTTATTAAGTTTGTTTGCTTGAATAAACATCAGAATCCTCAAGCACTTTCTCTTCTGAAGATTAACAAGGAACCTGGTTGCCCAACACCTCAATTTCAGCATGTTATGGGTGCCTTTCCCACCAAAGTCCTTCACAGATCCCAACCTTTATCTTTTTTTAGGGAGATCGACCCCGAAGTGAGCACCTGCATCGCTGAGTTCCTCAGCTCGTGGGTCACACAATGTTTCTCCAGCTGGTTTTGAAGCCATTGCAGCCAAGCAGGTTCAAAAGATTCATAAATCTGTGTCCCCAGCACACACCAGCACAAACCTGCAAGGTGTTTACTCGACACAAACGTGTTCCATGCTGATTTTAGGAGCCATTTTTACATCGCTGAGAGTGGAAAACATCACACGCCTTTACYGTGAGCATCAGTGGCGAGGAGATAATATTGTGATTCATGTAGAGGCATAAAAGTTTATAGCTATTATTTAATGCCTGTTACACCTCAATCCCTCTCTGTGTGTGGAGCTCGTTTGCTGTTCGTGTTTCTYCCTGTACTTTATATTCCGTTTCTGCCATCTCTCCCTTATTGCCTCGCCCAGGTAATGAATGAGCTGTTCCACATTTGGTGGAATTAGGGGAGATTCCAGGCTGCTGATRCAGTCACACAGGCTGATTCCCAGAACCGTGTGAAATGTGYGGTTCTGATCCGTTCCTTCCCAAGGAGGGCAACAGCAGTGACTTCAGCTGAGCCACTCCTGATTTATGGGTCTGATTTACCCACGATAAAGAGCCTGGCCCTGCTGATTTCCCTGGTACAGCTCTGCTTGCTCTGGGGGATGAAGGATCCTGCTGGCTGGGAGCTCCTGAACCAAACGCAGGTTTGAATATGCTCAAGCAGTTAYGAGAAAAACCCTTTGGACTGGGTTTGGAGCTTGGGATCCCTAGGTTACATTCCAGGTTGGAGTGATCCTCTGCTAAACCCCTTCTCTAAGCTAATGTATTCCACTTATACTCCACATATCTTGGGGATTTTTAAGGTASTGCTCAAGAATTCTGGTTTTTGAAATGATCTGAAAGCCTCCCATTGAAACTTTTTCATTCTGAACCATCTTTTCATGCCTGTATTGAAAATACTAAGAGGCTGTTTGTGAAAGAAAAAACAAGTTTCCATGCCCATATGGAAAATGACTGAAGGGTATGGACGAAATYAGGGCCTGCCTGTTGGAACATTAACAGATTTGTCACACTGTTAGTCCCAGCTAATCCATGCAAAGTTGAGAAGAAAGCAGTTCAGGGTGGATTTGGGAGCTCCTGGCAGTGTGAAGGGCTGTCCAGAGTGGGGAGCTGGGATGTTCCTAATTCCCCCTAAACACCAAAATCCTGATTTGCACCTGGGAATCCCCTGCCAGGGAAATTTGCTCCATCTTATCAAACACACCTGTTGTGGAGCACGGTAACTTGGACATGTAAATCCATTTCTTTTCATCACAGATTTATGGAGAACCAGGATGTACCCYAGGAAAAGGTGTGGAAAGAGCTGTTAATGGATCTGGAAGAGCCTGAGAAAGGGAAACAGTTGGAACAACGCAGGTGCACGTGGATGTGCACTCCCTGTGCCCTGCCATGCCTGGGAGGTCCTGTCCCAACTGGTTTAGGTGCCAGAATTAGACTGAAATGTCCAAATTCCGCAGTGGCTTTGTCCCAGCTGAAGACCCCAAAGTTTGAGGTGCTGTGGGTAAATGTGCAGGAGCCCCAATCCTTGTTCAGCAGTCATCAACCAGGAGAACAGTGATCAGGGGAAGGCAGCTCTTCTGCCCTGACTGACACTGGCCCTATTTTTTACCAAAACAGGCCCTATCCATACTCATTCAGAGAAAAYTTAGGAAATCAGTGCATCTTGCTGCATTTCCCACTGCCTACACGGGATTAAGGATGACCTGCGCTCCATGCTGAAGCTCTGCTTTGATCTCAGGGTATTCCTGTTTGATTCCTGGTTTTTCAGCTTTTATCCCCAAATCTTSCTGGGGTTTATGCACACACCTGAAGCACAGGCCAAAAGAGACAAAGGCTGAAATGCAGAGGCTGCAGGAGGCTGCCACTTTCCTTTTGTAGTGTGGGTTTTGTTTTTTAGGGKTTTTTTTGTGCTGTTGCTGCATTCCAGTTCCGATCCTATCTGCTAACATCCTAGCTTGGCCTCGCTCCCTCGCAGTTTGATGTCCCAACTTTTCCTTGTTAACACCAGGAAATCATAAGCTTACAGTGAGTGATAGCCAGTAGGCCTGGGATCGATTACAAACAAAAATCCCAGATAAGATCATAACTTTAACCCATCCCTGTGATGTGATGGTATCAGGATTCAGGAACGCCTCAAAGTTGTTTCCGATTTTCAGCCGCTTCATCTGGTTTCCATCCAGCCCAGCTGCGAGCGAAGTCCTCTTGCGGTGGACTCTAATCCGTGCCAGCCTGGGCTTGGAAGAAACCCTCGTTTCTGTTATTATTGTGTTATAGAAATGGCTAGAAATGCTTCAGGCAGGATGGACGCTTCAAGGAAGATCAGTTCAGGCACCGCCGAGATAAAACTGCCTCGCGGGTAAGAGCACGGGGCCGCCCTCCCACCCTCCCCTTCCCTTCCCGGGCTTTGGCCGCACCTAAACAAATTCTAAATGGTATTTTAACACCCTGAAAATCAGGAGAGAAACACTGGGGATAAAACCYGTCCTTGAGAATTCCCCGAGAAGAGCAGCTGAGCCGAGCCAGGCGCGGTGGGTCCCGGCCAACCCGGGCGGCGTTTGACGCCCATTCCTCCATTCMAGGAAGAGATATTCCCGCTCCTCCTGGCACTGCTGCTTGTCTGTTTTTATATGCGTCCTCCACCCGAGCTGCCAGCTCTCCCTGCCGGGAATGACTGCCGGGACGCGGCCCCCGTGCCCGGGAGCAGATGGAGCCGCGCACCTTCGGCGGCGCCGCGGCCGATGCGCTGCCATCCATCCCCGGCCCCCTGGCACCAGGTGATTTAATGTTACTGTGGCTTTAACGGCCTCATCGCTGCTCTGGCCGCGCGGTAGTTGTCTCCTGTGTGACTGTGCCTGGGAAAATCTATTACTGGAGTGCCATTAATCTGAGGCTGCCGCCTCTGGCACTTTCTGACTCTTCTATTTAATGGGCCTCTGCTTCCGGAGCTCTGGAGACACGCTGCTTTCCTCTCTTGATCAGCTTTGTTTAATTATCAAAATATTTGATGCAGAAAATTGACATTAGTTGTGAAGGTTCCTGCCTTCCTCCTGCTTGCAGCCCTCCCTCCCGGCTCGGCAGTGACATTGAGATCTTCTGCGTGTTCCACCTTCACCTTAAAACAGCAAATCCCTGGAACGACTCTTTGCTGCACTGCTGAGCCACAGGTAACTGCTGAGAGCCCTGGGCATGGCCAGCTGCATCTTCGGCTCCTTCCTGCGGCTGGAATTTCTGAAAACCTGGGAAGAGGGAGCTCCGTGGGTTCCTGTGCCTGGCTCCAGGCTGAGCTCTCCTGCCAGCAAAGGCTCAGAGAGGTTCAAAACCATGGAAGTCCCTTAGAGCTGAGATTTCCACTCTGGCTTCCTTCTCCTGTCGTCAAAGCTGGAAGCTTCAGGTGTTGCAGGTGTTTCAGGTGCATTTTGCTTACCTGGTGACCACATTCCCCATTCCACGACTTTGGGATGGGCCCATATGGACCAATATTTGTGGCTAAAATGAAGATTCAGGGGCAATACTGGTGCCATATATCAGTAATTCATGGGTAGGGAAGTCCTGCAGGAGTCCTCACACTAACCCAAGGAACCATCAGTGGTGAGAAGGGAAATTCAAATAAGGTGAATGATTGTTCCCACTGGATGTTCTGAGCTGCTGGAGCAACTCTCACATGGAAGRGGTTTCCTGTGCCATTGAGACTGGAGGCCATTATTGAAAATACCATTTTTCCAAGGAAAACTGCCCAGGCGTAGTGCAGGGTGAGAGGGGAGGTGTCTGGGCTCTGTTGTTCCAGCCAGGCCAGAGCAGCTGCTCTTTGTGTTTGGTTTTTGAGTCTCTGCTCTGGTCAGCTCTGCCTGGGGCCAGAGGCAGAGGAGCTTTGAAGAGGTCCCAAAGCAGTGCCACAATCTGTGTCTCCTCTTTCTGCTGCCTCTGCACAAAGTGCAGCGAGCACTGAAATGGGAATCACTGAGGCTTGGGGCTGCTGGGAGGCAGAGCAGGGGAGCTGTTTGTGTAAGGATGGAGCACAAGCACCACTGAGGTGTTCTTTCCTCAGACACGTTCCTGTTTGCTCCACCGGGCCTGCTTCCTCACTGCCACCACCCACCCACCAACATTTCTCCTTTCCACGAGCTCTGCTTTCTTCACAAGACACAGACAGGCAGAGCAAAGTACAGATGGGGCCCGTAAATGTTACCCACCTCACTGCTGCGGTGACTTTCAACAATTAAATCACATCCCAGCAACAATTATCCTCTTTTACCAGCAGATCCTTACATGCTGCTGTCACCCTCAAACTGGGATTGCTGTTTGATGTTTGTGTCGTTTACTTGGGTCTAGGTATATAAATATTTCCATTTCCCCTTATTAATTCATACTAAAGGAGTTATATTTACTAATTAGTTCCTATTAGAAGGCTGTTGGAGAAGCTGGGATGTTTGAGCAAAGCATTTTGCAGTGGAAAAAACAATAACATTTCACTGAAGCCAGAACATCTTGCAGAAGGACATGGATTTTGATGAGGAAGCTGCTGGGCATTGGTGTTTTCTGCAGCCAAAGACAAAGGGACGCTGAAGGAAGAGGTGACACAAGGGAGCTTTGCCTCTGCACAGATGATTTTGTTTTCAGCCCATGCAMATAGAAACAATGCAAGGTCTCAAAGCTTGCAGTGCCGTGTCACAGCATGGCTTTGTGCTCAGCTGAGCCCTGGCAAAGCAAGGGAAGGGTCTGGGCTGCATTCTCACCTCCCTCATAGCTAAAGCAGGGAATGTGCCTGATATTGCCTAAGGGACAACCAAAATAGAACTCTTTGGGCTCAGGTTTTTAGCAAATTTTCGGTAGAGCTTAAATAAAGGGGCAAATTGATGATTCACAAAAAGCCTGCCTCGTTAGTGACTAGTCCTTGGCTGTATAACAAAAAAAGGAAGAAGAAACAAGGTTTATGGGCTCTTTCCCCCTCCTCCTCCTCCTTGCAGGGTTTAATCTTGTTGGTTTAAATTCTTCAAGCTCTCTCTCCCACTGCTTTCATCCTTGGAATATTTTTGCCGGAGTCARTGAAGTTACCTGTGTGTAATTCTGGAATGATCCACGGCAGGCAGCTCTGGACCACTGGGATGAACGGGGAGTGCACTGCAAGAGAGAATCAAATTCAGGCTCTCCTTGTGCATAAGCACTGCTGAAAGATCCCTGGCAAACGCCTGTGCTGGCTGGGGCTCAGAAATGCAGAGCTGCTCGGGCAATAGGCGTTCACTGCAGCCCAAATTTGGGCCTAAGGAAAAGGAACACCTCGAGCTTCATCTGTGCCGCGGAYGAAAATCGCCAGAAAGATACAAACCACCGAGGTGCAAAACGAGTTTTCCAATTCATAAGCACAAGCCACCACGAGTTAAAACCTCTTGGTTCCTTCGCAGAGCGCCCCAGGCRATAGTTTCCATCTATATTTCTCCATGGTCAGAAGTCAGAGCAGACCACTGCTATCGGAGACCTTGACTTTTTTTCCCTGACAGTTACAATTATTACAGCCCGGGGGACTCATTTTCTCAGTCTGGCCACCCGCTGACCTAGCCTGCAACCAGAATACACTTTAAAACAAACAAACACCAGCTCAGCTCCCCTCTCCTCCTCCTCCTCCTCCCCCCCAGCCCTGGAATATTTTCACACCGCGCCCCTCGCAGAAGGATATTAGCCACTATTGCTGAAGGCACAATCACATTATCAGCACCATTCTCTCTCCCTTTCTCCCTCTCCTCCCCCCCCAAAGATAAATTTTTTATGTTGCTATTTTCTTCTCTTTTGTATTTGGCATTCGATATTTACGTGATAAACTGCAGAGCYGCTGCTAAATGGGCCCTGATACAACTTAATAAATACATAACAGCATCCAGCCTGCGCGCTGCCGCGTCCCGGGCTCCTCCGCACCCTCGGAGATAATGCCTGCTGAACGAGGGTGAAGCCTTAAAGTAAGGAAAATAGACATTTATCCTGGAATAATTGATGGCATGGAACGAGCTGGCTGATAATCCTGTCTCGCCCTGTTTGCCTTTAAGTGCACACATTGGCTCTGTTTCCCTCTCTCTGACTGTGGCTGCGTTGGAGCACCAATCTCCTCGGGATGAAAATGTAAGGAATACACAACTCACAATATTTCACTTGTCTGCTCTTTGCTGTCCCAGCCAGGAAATGTCCACAGGCAGAACCTTGGCTTCATTAGGCCAGACTTTAGGGAGAACTGAGGGGATTCAGTGAGCACAGGGAGAGCAAATCCAGGGGYTGGGCCTCACGAAGGACAGACACGAAAGGAGATTGAGCAAAAAAGGTACAGATGGAAGGAGAGATCCCAGGGTCAGATCGATCCTCCTGCCATGGAGGTGTCTCACTCTCACCTCAAGTGCACAAACCTTTCTCTATTCTCATGGTTTAACATTTCTAAAGTTTTTTCAAATTTTTATMATATTTTTTTTGTACACAGAAAGCAATTCCACCTGGGTAATTTCTTCTCACACAATGGACAAAATATTCCCCCCACACACCAAGCAAACATTCAGTGAGGTTTTCCAGCTGAACCATCACTCTGTGTCCTGGAGACACAGAATCATAGAATCCCAGAATGTTTTTGGGTYGGAAGGCAYCTCAAAGATCATCTCATTCCAAAACTCTGTCCTGGGCAGAGAACCCCCCTCAGATCCCGTTTGGACCCAGGGAAGGTGTTCACAAAGTGCTGTTTSTTCAGGTGCAGATGCCCAGGCATTTCATCAGCCAGTGCTGGGATATCTTTTTGTGGAAGTATCATGTCCTTGTGTAATTCCTGGTAGTAAGACCAGTCMGAGAGTCAGGGTGTGAAAAATGAGGACGGAGGTAACCTGTGAGGGTTGTACAGCTGCGATTCACATGAGGTAACTTTGGTTCCTGCACTACACACAAGGGTTTTGTTATCTTTCCAGGAAGAAAGGAGAAATTATCCCAGAGTTTGAATCAGTCACAGAAGAACATTAAAGAAAACGCTTCAGCAATCTCTAAAATCCATAATTTTTTGAGATGAGCTGTTCTCCCTGTAATAACATAGATGGGAGGATGAATTTATGCATAAACACATACAGGGGACACATGTGGAGGTACATTTGGGAACCATTCCTCTAATTTCCCCCCTACTTTCCCTTTCCCAAATGGCTCTTTTCTTCACCAGAGCCTTTTCCAACCGCGTCCTAATTGCTGAAGCCTTCGGCATGAAGTGCCATCGACCAGAGTGGAGCGAGGCAGACTCACACAAGCCGCGGAACTTTGCAACACAAAGGCACCGCACAAAGACCTCGGCTCTATAGAAAACCGCAGTGAATGCCAAGAGGAATCCCAGAAAACTTTGCACGGTGCTTCCCAACGCCCCCCGGGGCTGCCGAGCCGGTCACCTCCCGACTCCAGCGCTCTGGAAAAAGCACCCGAGGCTCTGGCAGCGATGCCCCGGGGGCCCGGGCAGCCGGAATATCGGGGAGTTTCGCATCCCGCAAAGAGGGCGACGAGGACCTTTGATTGCCCCGCTGAAGCTCCGGCTAAAGCAGGAGGTCYCTCGCTCTGGGCTGGCTGTGGAGGTGTTTCCATCCCCCCTGGCAGGTGCCTGCTTCCCCAGGCGGGGCTGCGGGCGCTGCCGGCCTTATCGGGGTTGATGCGCAGGCAGGATCTGAGCCACAATGAGCACTCCGAGCGCTCGCTGCTCCTCGTTTGTTTAGAGAMGAGCCATCCCAAGCTTGTTGGAAGCCCCTTTTATTGCATTCGCACTCTCGTGCCAAGCACTGAAGGATTTCCTCCGGGGAAAGCGCAGGAATGCGCGGCCGGGTGCCAGCGGGGGGGAGCCCCGGCAGCCCCGGGACAATGCGGGGGCGCGGGGAACTGAACGGGAACGCGGCGCCCAGGCGGGACTAGAGAGGGGCTTTGGCACTCCAAGGGCTGCTGGASGTGTCGCCCGGCGGCTGGAGCAGGGTCAGGAGATGACCCATCCAGCCTTCCAAAGCTTTTCCGTGGGCAGCATCCCCGGGAGGGGCGAGCCACAGGTCCGCACGTGCGGGGCCAGCTGCTCCCCGCGCTCCCGCTCCGCCCGGGCTCCATCTGCACGGGCGAGGGCCCGGCTGGACTCACCCGGGGCAGGGTACCCCAATGGCTGCTGTGCGCTTCGTGCAGATGTTGCCGTAATTTTGTTGTGGTACAATTTGACGTACGACTCCCCGCCGCATCCGAAAGGGGCACATTATCTCAATTAATGTTTCACGGCAAACATGGCACTGATAGTATTCATGGGACTAAAGACTATTACCATTTGCATGGTGACTAGCTCAAGAATTATGACTATGTGTGTTTTCTGCAGCAAAATTTACCCTCAGGCTCCCTCTTTTTTTTTTTTTTTTTTTTTCCTTTTTGGCTTGTGACAATGTTCCCTTTTTCTTCCTCCTTCTGTTTTGATTTCTACTTAAAGTTTTATGGCTCTGTCCCCTCCAGGGTGCTATTATCTTGTATGCTAATAGGGCTATGCATATTCTATTAGCGTTGTCAGTGTGAGATAAGAGGCWCATTCTGTAAGGAGCACTCAGGGGGTAATAATCCCAGCAAGGGGTCTCAATGTTAGTACATTATCAGTCATCTTCACATTTCAGTGGAGCCTGTTTATGCACCTCTTCAGCCGCGCGGCTCAGACACCGAAAATTGCGGAATGTTTACGGAAACTGTTGTAGAGGAACATAATGGGGGCTGGAGATTGACTTGATAAAGGAGCCTTCTCCTTTGTCGCTCCCAGATCCAAGATGTTCGGGACTGGGTGCGGCAGGCGGGGGAATGTGCTCGGTGGCAGGGAGCAGCTGGCAGCAGGGCCAGGTCTGCGCCGCAAGCGAAGGCTGCAAACAATCCCTGTCCCTTCGGAGATTCCTCTGCGTTTCCTCACTTTTCACCCTCTGCGAGCACCTGGCTCACCTCGCCAGGAAGTTTTTACGCCCTTTAGGCTTGAGCTTGGATGATCAGGAGCGAGCAGGGCCCACAGGAGGACAGTCGGTGACAGCGTGTGAAGGGCCCCCGAGGAGCTCGGAGCGAGTGTTTGTGGGTTCGGCGCRTTCCCGGGCGCGGCGGAGGGCAGGGAATGTGGAATGGGTGTCATTCCAGGCTTTCCCCAGCTGGGGAGGCACAGGGGGTCCTGTGGTTGGGTGTAACTCCTGTTCCTCCCGCTTCAGTCGTGTTCCCACTGAGATTCCCAGCGATCCAGGGCCAAGAGTCCTCCTAGGGATGAGCATCCCTTCTGTTCCCACTCTCCACTGTGGCATTTCTTGAGCCAGCAACCAGCGAGTCCATTATTTACAAAAAAAAGGAGAAATTTGGTCTCTTTTTGTACTTTTCTGAGAGCTCGGTTTTGAGGGAACCTTTCACGGTGTTAGATTTTTCTAGTGGGACTTGTAGGAGAAAAAGAAAAGCGCAGTGTTGGTTCTTTGTCTGCTAAATTAGACATAAAAACGCCCAAATGGCATTTTAATGGGGTTTCTATATATTTCTCAGTAATGCAGTCACTCCTGTTCCAGCAGAGTAGTGGATTTATGTGCTGACACCTGGATTATGATGGCACTCAAAGTTATCATTTAGTTGAGGTAAGGATGGGAAGAAAGGAAGATTTTGTGCATTTCTTGGGTGGGATGTGTAATTAGGTCTAAAATAATGGATTTTGTAATAAATTCAGTGCCTGATTTTGCATAATCAGGGAAAATTTCAGGAAAATAATCTAATCGAAAGAGAAAAGAGAGGTGAGGAACTAACCTCATATTTAGAACGAAGGGACAAACAACTTCTGGAGATAGGGAACTTTTGCTGTTGCTGCAGAGAAACTTTTCTCTGAGTAGAACAAAGCCTTTAGGAGAGGCTGAAAATGTCACTCAGTACAAATATGCAAATTCCTGAAAGCAGAGGTGCCCACTGAGGGCATCTAAACTCAATTCCTGGCTGCAGCAGGGAGAAAAGGGCTGGGCTGGAGCACTCGTGCAGGACTTGAGGCTGCACATGGATGTGAACACCCACTCCTTACTTTAAAAATATTTGTCCTTGACATTTCCAGACACATGGCTCACGCCAAATGTATGCAGCTCCATCTCCTGAGGGTCCCCAGATTAAAACCCCTGCTTTCTCACCTTGTGATCTGGCATTAATAGCTGATAGAAAAATCACATACATGACTGACATCTTCCCAGGAAGGCGAGCCTGTGGAATTAATGAGTGCCACGCAGGAAAGCAGGGGTCAGTTTGGAAATAGGATTT
This sequence comes from Amblyornis subalaris, assembly GCA_018881555.1. Lineage (NCBI taxonomy): Eukaryota > Metazoa > Chordata > Aves > Passeriformes > Ptilonorhynchidae > Amblyornis > Amblyornis subalaris. Next base: position 1,477,522 of record JACAXG010000099.1, read on the forward strand.
CTGTTGCCAGCCATCCACTCACGAACTGGACAATCTGCCGTGCTTTTTTTTTGCTTTAGCATTGAGGAAAATTGGTCTGGAGAATGAAGCAGTTGGAAAATAAGCAGCTCTGCTTCTCTGGCCGCCGGAGGTTGATGGACTTGTGGAAATCGGGCTGGCTTCTGTTTGTGAGCCCCCAGCACGTTCCTTGGCTGCCGAGTTCCTTATCCTGCTGCTTATCTGAGGGATAGATCTGCCAATCTGCAGCTGCAGGGGCTGCTGGGGCTCGGGGCTTGGTGCTCAGGCCCTGTTAGTGGGGGAATCTGAGCTGAGCCCCCGAGCTCTGGATGCTCCATGGAATGGCAGGGCAAGGGTGGCAGGGGGAGAACTCCAGCCCCAAAGTTCCTCATCTGATTGAGGCACGGAAAACTCASTTCTGGAGGATTTCCCATCCCTTTCGGCAGGGCAGTGCAGGGGATGTGCCTCCCCTTGGACTCCTGTCCCCACAGGAGCAGTGGGAATAATTTTGTTACCTGTTTTCTACTTTTTTTCTGCTGCTTCTGTCTCCAAATTTGTCAACACTGATCATGTCAGGATGAATTTACATTAACATGTTGAAATAATGTTATTCATTAATGAAGCAGCTCAGCCTCTGTGCAACCATTGTCACCRGAATGGATTTAAATCGCTAAAAGTTGAGCAACTGATAACGATTTCCATGAAAAACACTACACTTTTCAAGAAACTCAAATATTTCATCAAAGAAGYAATATTTTTCTGGGCATTTTTAGCACGAGATAAAAACTTGGAAGCATTTTCTTTGGAGAAGATGGATTTCCTTTTCCATCTTTCCATTTGTCTGTTTTCAAGAGCAAGTGAAAAAGAAAAACAAAGAGAGGAGAGATAYGAAGGAAGTCGGAAGAGAAGGAACGGAAAGCCTTTGAGTTACACTCCTTTTCTTGGGAAAGAGCAGGAATATTTGAACAGGAACACGGAAATGCTGCAGAGCTTTCAGCGGGGAGTGCCGTGCCATCCCTCACGCTCTGCCAGGGCTGCTCCCGCTGCCCCCGAGCTGTGCTGCAATCCCTGCTGCTGCTCCCRGCTGCACCCCTCATCCACGGTGAGGATGCAGAGCTCCTGAGCCTGTCACTGAGCCACGAACAGACCCTGGAGGGCAGGGAAGGCATTGCTGCTGCTCCTCTGGAGTCTCAGCACAAACCCCTGTGCCCCGGCCCCTTCCTGCACCCACGGGCCCTGAGAGGCACTGAGCTGGGCGAGGGTTACATCTGGGCTCCCTCGGGCTGGGTCCCTCACTCTCGGTGTGTGTGAAGGAAGATTTATTTAATTTRAGCGAAATTAGGGTGTGTCCAGCTCAGGCAGTCAGTGTAAAATCAAATCTCTTTTTGCAGGATCAAACCCACAGCGTTTGTAGGAGCTAAAGRGATAAAAGGAATGGAATCCCCAGGACAGACCTACCTAAGGTGTTCTGAGAGTTTGTCACTGCTTCAGAGCAACTTCTGGAAAAAGAAATGCCCGGAGCATCCTGCTCGCCTCAGCCTGCGGGACCCACGGGTGGGGCAAGCACCGTGCTCCCGGCGCTGCCAGGAACCGTCAAACTCCTCATGGAACAGGGAACAGCAGGGGCCCAGAGCCGCGAGGAGTCCCGTGGGGGACACGGTGGGACCCCCACTCGGGGCTGTATCCCGGAGCCATCCYGCTCCCAGCGGCGAGCTCAGGCACGGGGAATGTGGAAGCAATTACGGTGGGAGCCGGCTGCGGGCAAGCCCGGCCAGACAGCACAGCCTGTATTTATGAAGCCTCTTGCATCGGGCCCTAATGAAGCAATTAAGCAAAGGGTCCTCTGTGTTTGATCTAAATGTGGTAATTTTTACAAAAACATCGCCGAGTGATAGATACCCATAACTCAGAGTCCTTAATTGTACTTAATTTGTTTGGAATACGAATGTGCATTTAATTAAGCCGGGGCTTTGCCCACATGTTTAAAGAAGGGCTGTCAAGGAAAATTAAGGCCCAGTTTGTTTTCAAAGTTACTGGTTTTTATCAGGCCGGGACAGCGATCTTCGAACAGAAGGTTACAGATAATTAGGCAGAGACCTCAAGCCAAAAAAAAAGAACCCAGAGACACTGTACAGCTGAGAAAGCAGGAAGGGAAACTCCTTGATGAAGAAACATAAGATTTGGCTGCTCACATGGGGCAGTCATGCATGGCTAGGATTGGGGAAATGGGACCTGTTGGCTAAAATGTGGTTTGTGTTCCCGAAACTCCGGGCCGGTGGTGTTGGGTGGCAGGAGCAGCTGGCTCCAGGGCCACTGGATACGGAGATGGCATCACCACGGAGCAGCAAGGACACGGAGAGGGCAGGAAGCATTTTTCTCGTCCTTGGGATTCCTAAAYGCAAAGCTTGGCTCTGAAAGCTGAWTTTTAAGTGTCTCTTTCCCAAGCACAGAAACACTGTAGGTGCTGGTGGTGGAAGAGCTAAAACTCATCCTCTTGGGGAGAGTATTAATCTGCTGCATGGAAAGGGAGTTTATCCCTCGAGAAGCAGAGCTTTTGACTTGCCGATACTGTTCTAAGCAGCACTTTTTTTCACACAAAATGATCTCAGCAGAAGTGGCAAGCAGGGAGCAGAGCACGCAGACCAAAAATGCTGAGCAACTGCGGATTTAAACATACTTCGTTGTTCTTTCGTGAAAAAAATTAAAGAACGCAGTTACAAATGAATAACACTTCAGCACCTGAAGGGAAGGCAGTTTTTTGATATTGAAGGATTGGTTTCTCAGCACAACAGCAAACAAAGTCCATGTGTGGACGCCGTGGCCTCCACGCTCCGCGCCTCCTCGGGAGCCACGCGCCKGTTATCAGCTTCTCAGCACTGCCGTCTGTAAGGTCCTGGGGAGACATTCCCGCCAGGCCATCCTCATGCTGGAAAACACTCGCTGGGGTGCTGCCCTGGAGCCTGACAGGGTTTCGTGGGCAGCCAGGAGCTGTGCTCCCATCAGCTGCTGAGCCCCAGGCGCAGGGACTCGTCTCCCACAGGAGCTGCAGAGCTGGAAAATGAACCCAGAGTCCCCACACTGAGGGGCTGAATCGGGAAAATCCTGCTTTCTGGGAGTTTTGATGGGCCACTGTGCTGATGACAGCTGCAGTGGCCTTGTATGGATCACGAAACGTGGGGAGAATGGGTGGATTTTGAATCGAAAGTTACAACTCTGCATGGTGTTATCTCCTCCTTCTGGAGCTGCCTGTAACCACTCCCAGCTCAGGGGAGCTCACCAGGGGAAGGTCTCTGCTCTTCTTGGGTGGCTCGCTTTAAAAGCTGGCAAAACACCCAGAACAGCCCTGATTTAGAACAAAATGAATCGACTTCAAATAAACAGAATAAAATAAAACAAATCCTATGGCATTAGAGTTGGCTTGGATCCCCCTGTGCCTCACCAGGGTTTCTGCACCTGTGCAGAAGGAATGCCCAGCCCAGTCTCACCAGGATCCTCCCTACAGGCGCGTGAGAGTTTGGACACCCCAAAATGAGATGTTACAGGGAAAAAACGCTGTGGGGGAGAGCAAGAGGGTGCTGAGCGGCAGCAGGAAGGCAAAACAAAGGCAGGAAGATGCTGAAYTGAGGCGATCCTGGGTGCCATCAGCATCCCACAGCCCCGAGGGGGAGGAGGAGGAGGAGGAGGAGAAAGAGGAGGAGGAGGTCACTGGCTTTTGATGTATCTGCTCAGCACATTGAACCAGTTTGCAGAGGCAGGCCCAGAACACAATTCTTCTCCTGGTAAATGAGTATGGCAGCTGTTTCACCCCCTTACTGGTGTTTAAAATTTTTGCAGCAATAACAGAGAATTTGAAAGGACATCAGAGGTGGATTTACGGGACTCCTGGGAAATCAACTGTTTCCTGTTTCAACAGCTTCTTCATCATAACTCGCTTTCTCAGTCACCGAATGATGTTCTATTAATCTTGGTGTGCAGTGATTACTGCTAAACGCGGAGCTGGGCTGAGCCTCAATTTGTGAAATAGCCTTTTTTTTGTCTCTTCAGCGGAGTAAACTTCGGGCAGAGGTCTACTGACCAAGTGGGTAATTGTGTTCCAATGCATCCTGTGAATAATGCAGATAAAAAACCTCCAGTGAATAATTCATTTTGCCTGCACTCATTTTGAATTAGCCTATTCACGGGTGTATCCTTTCCAGCCCGCCTGTCTCCCGACGTGCATGGATTTACATAGCAATGTTGTAATTCGCAGGTACTTAAATATCAAAGCAGTGGAGCTGCTACTCCCTGCATGTGTTCCCGACCGTTCTGGGGGATTGCGTGTGGGTAACTGAGCATTGTGTGCTGCACCACAGAACCCAGGGTTCGGTTTGCAGGTGAAACGTGACACACTATTTGTGCCTGGGATGGTTCTCTAGGATTAATATCAAAAAACTTGCAAATGAGGGCAGAGTTTTCGGCCTGGCTATAAATTAAGGAACGAGTGTTTTGGGTTACTCAGTGCTCAGATGCCAGTTTATCGTCAGAAATCAGATTGCACACTCACAGCTCGGCAGTGACTTCTGCATCTTCGGTCGGGCAGAGCCTGTGAGCAGCAGGAAGGGCTTGCCCTCAGGGATGGCATTCCTGAGGGGTGTGAACAGCACTGGAAGTGCCTCAGCCTCACTGATAACCTGCCTGCAGATCCAGAGAGGTTTGTCTGSTGAGGGTGAGGAGTCTCCCTCGACAGGGATATTCCAGAACTGCCTGGACACAATCCTGTGCTCTGGGATGGCCCTGCTCGGGCAGGGAGGTGGGAACAGGTCACTGTGGCCCCTTCCAGCCTGACCCATCCTGTGGTTCCGTGAACGTTTGTAACCCTTTGTTCATCTGAACAGGAGGAGCCTGTTCCTGATCGGGTTGGGTTTGTCAGAGGAGCTCTGAGGTGCCTCTGATGCTCACAGGGATGTGAACTGCCCATGGCTCTGGAATCGGTGCCATCACATTGAAACCTGACCCCCTGACCCTGGGTGTTGGACTCACTGGTCAGGCTGCTTCATTTACGGCTCTGCAGGACAAGGTGCCACGACAGCCACTGGAACTGGCGAAATGGCCAAGGGTTCGTGGAAATTCCAGTGGGAATCTGCTCTCCGAGCACTCTCCCGCCTCGGACAGCCAACAAGTTGTGATGGATGTGAGGATGCTGCCGAGGGCTGGCAGGGCAGGACGTTATCTCTGCCTGCCTGCAGTTGCTGCCCTGCGGAGAGAGGCTGATGCTCCTCTGGGCTCCTCGTGGGAGCTTTTCCCTTTCCAGCCCATTTCAGGTGACAGAGCCGATGAGGAGCCTGCCTGTCACCCCTGTCCCCGGGGGAGAACCTGCATCCCTCCCTGTGCTCACACACCGTGTCTGCTCAGGCTTTTCGGATCGTGCTGGGCACCAGGAGGGGAGGAGCTCCCCTGGGAGCTGGATCAGAGCTGGATCACAGCTGGATCAGAGCTGGATCACAGCTTCCCAGCCCTGCCCAGCCCTGCCCCACACTCCCCTCCTGGCACTGGACAGCAGCTCTGGGACAAACCTCCCCCCAAGGAGGGTGTTGGTGCTCCAAATAAATCCCTGCCCATCCTTTTCTGAGCGAGTGCAAAGAAAATCTGTCATGAGCAGCTCTGCCCCACTGCTTGGGAAACAGCAAACATTGCCCTGGATTCATCACCCAGGAAGGGAARATGGGCACAAACCGCTGGCAGCCGGGGCCAGTAGTGGGTTATTTTGTGCAGCCACGGACGGGGCACGTACAGCTCTGTAACTCACAGAAATGCACATTTCTGACCCAGCCGGGGCCAGGCTGCGCTGCTCTGGGAACTGCTGCTCCCACCCGGCAGCAGGGGAGGGAAAGGGAAGACCTGCACGGGATTTGTCTGCAGCCACYGGGGACCTGCCAGGCTGGTCCCAGGGGGTCTGGGTGGCAAAGTGACCTGGCTGTGGCCAGCGGGGATTCTGCAGCAGAGCAGGGAGGGACTGGGAGGTTTTCCAAGATATTAATCTGAACAACTACAGCAGAAAGAAATATCTGCATTTCATTGCTAATGGATACAAGTGCTGTTCACCGGTCTGAGCCCTCCCACCTTGTCTCCTTCCAGTTTGAGCTGACCTTCTGTACCTTTGCCAGGGTCCCAGCGTTACTTCCCAATGCCCATTTATGAGGAATAAAGGCAAGACAAACATATAGATCCATAYGTGTGTGTATCTCTATTTGTTCAAGTATTCTCCCATATCACACTGGTGTGAGCTTCCCTCTCTCTGCCTCCATAATATCCCTCTTTTCCCTTCTTATATCAATTCTAACTCAGTTTATTACAGTTTTCTGTCTGATATTCCAAAAATTATTTTTCTAGGGTTAATCCCTAACCCCCAGCAATACCACTGGGAAGGCTGTGTGGCRGGCTTGGAATAGTTACTACTTGGAGCAAGCAGCCTTTGCAAGTCTTTATTTACAATTCACGGGTTGGAGAAGCTGGAGCAACAATTTTAGGGTGTAATGCCTGAGTCTGCTGCAGCTTTGTCTGACAGACCTGTGCTAATTACTCTGTGTGGGTTTGATGGGGAGCCAAGAATGGGTTGTAGAAAAATGTGTATCACCAAAACTTAGGTCCCCAAAGTCAAAAGTAAAACAAACAGTGAGAGATCATTATCTGAAGCAGACCCTTGCTGGCTCTGTACAGAAAAAAAGTCATTCCCATGTTCTGTGCTTCCTTTTTTTCCCCCTTTAGATCCAAGTAGTACTTTGGAAATACCTTGATTTGGGGCAGACAATGCATTTATTCTGCTCTATCCCATTTTCCCGCTCTTTGGAAAGCTGTAGCTGGACTTTGTGTGGCCTTCAAAGAGTCRCTTAACCTTCCTGTGCATCAGTTTACTCATTTGTAAAAGGGATATTATAATAATAGACACCCCTGGGGGCTCTTCCAGATTTAAATAATTAATGGGGCTAAAGCAGTTTGTGAGCCTCAGATTAAAGGTGCTAAATAAAGGCATCATATTCATATTGTTCACTCCAGAAAGAGCAAAGCATCGGGGTGGGAAATGTTGGTTTAAAGCTGGGASTTGCYGTGAGCCTCGGAGTATATTTTAATTTCTACGCTCCCAATTCCGCAGAGCTCTTAAATCCATATTTAATTTTGCAATACCCATTTTTTCCCCACAGGCAGGGCTCCCAGTGTGGGGAGCTGTTTGTGCCAGGCCCTGGAAGGGCAGTGGGAGAAGAGGAGGATCTGCGTGTGCCCATCCCTCCGCACGCGCGACCTCAGCAGGAGCATCCTTGCCGCGGGAACGCCCCGGGAGTACGGGAACCGGGATGTCTCACCCGGAGAAATTCATCCAGGATGCAAATCGATAAATGGAGCAGGAGAGAAACCACAAGCTGTGCATTTCCAGGGAGCTTCTGTGGGATGGATGGAGGCTGCTGAGCGTGACCTAACGCCGCAGGAAAAATCAGCAACCGGCGACCTCAGCATCCCAGCAGCCCGAATATTGAACCAGAGGTCCTTGAGTAATTGTCCTTTCTTCACTCCGGGGGTGAAAAGGCTACATTAGACATTCACCAGCAGCAAATGGCACCTGACATCTCTTTAAGTGAAAGTCAGCCCGGAATTTTTTTTAATGGCCGAGCATAAATCTTTTAAATTATAAATCAATAAATAGTTAATTCAATAATAGGAATCTTTTAAATATTTAATGAGTCATATGCAGAATGGCTCTATAACTGGATGTTGATGGAACTGTGTCAAAGGAATTTGAATCAAACTTTTCTAACTCYCCATATTAAAATAGTTATTGATTCAAACATAAACCATGAAGACTGTTGGAAAAGCGAGGGGGGGGCTGGAGGGGCTCAGCATACATTTTCCCATCCAGGAAAACCTGAAACCAACAGCTTCTTTTTAATGATGGATTCCGGGGCTTTTCGGGTTGCATTAATGTTCCCACTACAAAAATGAGAAAGACCCTACACGGACRAGGTTTTGCATGTGCATATTCGTTAGAATCCTGTTCTAACGGCAGCTTTGCTSTTCAGTAAAAGCTGTGGCAGCCTGGCTCTGCTGAAAGGGTTCTGGAACYAGCACTGACAGGGGGACCATGGACCATCTCCACTGGAAACTGCCCAGAAATTTATATTTATTTACCAGAGTTTTCAAGTGAATGACAGTGGGAGTCGTACCCATGGACAGTACACCTGAGTTTGTTCCTTTGTGATTTTCTCTGAGGAGATGTGTGATCAGTGGTGCCTTATCAACTCCGTGCTGCTGCCACTCAACACTTCCCTTCACTGCCCGAAACTGGAGGCSTTTTGTGTTCAATCCTCAGTGCAGTTCACTCTTACTGCACAGCAGAGGTGGCACCTTCACACCTTGTRCAGCCCGACCTTGACTTCCCAAACAACGAATGGCTCAGTGTGCATCTCTTTTCGGGTAAAATGGGGAGAGGATGGTGCTGAGAGCAGGCCTAGGGAGCTGCTCCAGTGGGGAAATGCAAACAGGTAAGGAAGGCACAAGAGGAGAAAGAGGGAAGGGATTGTCTGGCAGATGAGCTGGGGTTGGCTTTGCAGTGCTGCTGAAGGACAGGGAAGTTGCTCTGGGGTGTTTAATGGGCACCCAGTGCGTGTATCCCACAAACAGGTCCTGGTATTTGAGGAGCAAGAAAGGCTTYAGTCACAGAATCACGGAATTGTTAAGGTTGGAAAAGACCTCTGAGATCATCAAGTCCAGCCATCAGGTTTGGACCTTAATCCAAGGTTTATTTAGTATTTCAGGAGCTTCCTGCCTTGAAACCACTCAGCAAAAATAACTGGTCCCACTCCTTTAGCAAAGACAGCAATGAAGGCATTTGGTGTTGCCTCCTGAAATACTGAAACGTGGTGTCAGCAACTCCTCCTGGTGACACCCTGTGGCACCATTACACAGATGGTAATGGTTTACTGGTTTAAACTGGTTTGTGTTCTSACAGGCAGAGCCTGACTGCCCAGGATGGCTCTCGCTGCCCTGGAGGGAGTCAKGGCCAGCCAAGCCCAGGTCCAGCACCACCCGGAGCAGGACCTGCTGCTTGCTCTGCCCGTGCATCGCAATCACTCGTAGTTGGTTCAATATTTGTAGCAGATTAGAGTTGCATTTGTATTCTGCACACCTCTGCTTTCTCCTCTCTCCCCGAGTGTATAAATACATCTCCAGGAAAGCTGCCTGCATCTCCTCGTTGTTTTTTTTTCCCCGGGATGACAGATACTGTAACAATGGCAGTAGATTAATATCTCCTTAATCAGCCAAATGAACATGACATCCCGGGCTGACAGCTCAATTTGCTGCTAACAGATTGTGCCTATCCCAGCCCTCCCGTTCCGGCTGATGGTTATTCCTGGCAGAGCTCACACGGGGCGGGGAGGACCCCACCGGCTCAGAGGCTCCCATTAAATACATCAAACCCCACAAAGGTGTAACTCACCCTCCCGCCAGGACACTGCCTGCGGGGGATGAAATGAGCCTCGGCACAGAYCCTGCCGCCGAGCCGGGCCGGGGGTGTTCCTGGCTGCTGCCCGTCCCTCTGTTGGTTTGTGTTTGCTCGTGAACTTTTCCGTGTTGGAGCAGCTCAGGCTCCGAGCCTGTCYCCTGGGGAGATGCACGAAGAAATGTCGTGGGGAGGAAGCAGTTTGGGGGGGAAGCCACACCTTGAATCTGAGCCCCCCCAGCTCAGGGTCCGTTGGCAGGTGGCACTGCAGGAGGAGCTGGTGGRTAACTCCGAAATCAACCCGCAGGGTTTAACCCAAATCTTTTCTTGCTTCAAGCGAAGGGACCCCAGGTGCTGCACAGAGGGGCTGCRAGTCCTCCCCAGGGGTGTCCCTGGGCTCAGCCAGGCCTTTGTGCCGGACAGCAGCGGAGCTGCGGTGGGGACTGGCACCAGGAYGTGGAACTCAGGCTCGGGCTCTGCTCGGCGAGCCCAGCCTGGGGTSTGCACCCCTCAGCCCCGTGCTGGGGACAGGGAGGGTGCCTGGGCTGTGGCTTTGCTGACGTGTCCTGGGCACTGCAAGGTCTGACCCTGCAGCTCCTGGTGCTCCCTGTGGGGCTGGGCCTGGGCAGGGCAGTTGGCATTTGCTGGCTGAACCCCCRGGGTTGATTTTCCCAGTGGCTCCCAGCGGGCACCTCCTGCTTTTGCCGAGACACCCCCACGTTGCCCTTCCCCACGCTGATTTTTCAGTCCCCCCCAAATTTATCACCCACATTTGCAGGGCTCTGGCAGCCCCTTCCCCAGACAGGGATCTCTCCAAACCAGACCCACTTCATCCCTCTCCAGTTTTCCTGGGGAATGTTCTTGCACGGCTCCCAGCAGTTTGCTTCAGGACAAGATATGTGTTTCCTCTTGAAAGATAAAATCAAGGAGTTTGAGTGGAAAAGGTTCCCAAGGCAAAATTGACAATATATTACCGAAATAATGGCATGAAGATATATCCATATGATTGCAATTATGGAGCCAAATCCTTCCCAAGGAGGTTCTGTCATTCCCTACACTTGCCACAATTTCTGTCATACAAATGTGTTCATTATTTTTATCATTTTTTTTTTCTTCTTATTACAGGTTTTGCCRTAAGAATAACTCATCAAGGCTTTATGACTAATAAATTCTCTAAATTACAGTCCAAGGATGCATTACTTTAATTTTTCCCTCCATATTCTGTTTTTAATTGCCATGCGATTTCCCACTTGCCTTTTTTAATGACTCATTAGGCTTAAGGGGAAAGAACAGAATTTAGTCCAACAAAGATCTTGCATCAAGTTTTGGACACCTCAGAAGGGAAGTGATACATTGAGGGAGGAAAAAATCTGAGAGGAGACTTCAGATTTCAAGTGTTGAGGATATTCAGAGCAAAACAAAACAAACATTTTAAAGAAAGCTGCAGGCCAGGTATTGTTTATTAATTATTTGAACAATTACYTCTAATGAGAAGTGCAGTTAAGGTGTCTTTTTGGGTTTTTGTGAGAGGTAGATACATGCATGACCTTTAATGTGTAAATAGCTCTCCTGGGGTCATTTCAGAGTTCTGAAGATTAAATTTAGACATGTCCTTAAAATCCTTGTGCAATCAGGACTGGAGAGAATAAAAGGTGATGGTTTGGGTTCCAAATTCTTCCTGTGGGCTTTGTGCTTTGCTGCCTGCTGGTGACTGAGGGCATGTGAGAGCACATGAGGGCAGCCCAGGGCACCTGCTGGAATCTGCTCTGGAATAAAAGG